>PVKE010005007.1:0-61299 GCA_004027555.1 Craseonycteris thonglongyai | reverse complement strand
GTTTCTTATATTGCTCAGGCTTATATTTTTAAAATTCATGTTCAGGAGATATTGTTGAAAAAAAACACACAAAGCATTTGATATACAAAAAATTGCCCTTAATACTTTCTAGGAATAAGACATTCCTAGAAAGTATTACACTAGAATTAGAAATATTAAGTCAAAATGTTACAAATTACAAATTTGCTTTATAAAACAACAAATAATGGCATCAAAATTCATATTTCCTTACTGTGTCTAATCTAGAAGATAGAAAAAGAAACCATAGTTTTCAGTAAATTAAAATAAGCAGCATAGTATAAGATTTATAATTAGTGGACATAGTTACATTTAGCATTAATTTTAAAAATACTGAGCATCTACTTTGTAGCAAGCATTATGCAGTAAAGGATAACTGTTTTCTTAGCAACAAACAACTTTAGTTTAATTTTAAAGTGAATACTTTGTGGGGAAATGTAATCAATAATTTGTCTCTCAACCTCAGAACAATTAAGTTGTCCCTGTTTTCAAATACCCAATTGGAGTATTTCCAGCTTTTTAATGTCTCTATTGTATTATGACTAATGTTTCTAGCTCACTAATTCTGCTGCTAATCAAACACTAAAAAAAAGAGAGATTCTTTATACTTTCAGATATGCTTTGCAAAGAAGCCCTCCCAAAATATGCGCAAGGGAATTATAAGTTCATTAGTATACAGTATTTCAAATCATAGATTCATGGTTCATTATGTTACCTTAGAGATAAAAACAAAATTTTACACTTATATGACAGTAAAAAGAATTAGAATTAACATCTGATTATGAGTTTTAATTTTTGAAATTAATCTACAGACATCTCTAATTTAAATATCTCATATCAAAAACTACCCTTAATATTTTATCCCAAACAATACTTAGAACTGAAATTAGATCCACTTAGCATAACATTTCTGAAAAGCATGCAGTATTTTCAGATTTTAATAGAACTTCTATCTTTTATCGTGTAGATTTTCATGTAAACAAACCTAAAAATATATGCAGACTTTGCATTTTAGAAATATTTGCCATGATTTTTACTTGACTCATTCTTTATTTAGTTAAAATTTGTGACTACATAAAAGTCTGTAATCCAGTGATGCAACATACCACTCTAAATGACAGAAGTATGTATCATATAAATTCTGACCATAAGAAATGTTTCTTGTTGTTACTGTATGTAACTAAAGCCCAAATTAGCTTTGAGACCAATCCAGGAAATGTAGCTAAATAGTAAGCCATGCAAAAAACTATTACCAAATTTTAAAAGCCTTCCACCAATTTCCACAAAATTGTATAGATTAGAATGTCAAGATTGTGTGTTAGAAGAAATCCTAACCCAGATCATCTTCCTAGCAATACAAATTGAACAGTTCTAACTGTAGCCATAAGTGGATACTAAACATAAGGCCTGCCCATTGAATAGCATTTTTATACAAACAAATTCTTTGGTTAGAAAACTTATAAAGGTAAGAAATTCCAACAAGGTATTTGTCTCTGGGGAAGCTGGGATGGCTCAGTGGGTTAAGCGCTTGCTTTGCAGCCCCAGAGCCCGAGGATCGAATCCTGGCCCCGGCCCATACGGACCCATATGCTGAACTGGGGAGTGCCCCCAGTTCAGTTCCTGCCGGGGCCTATGTGGGAGGCTCCCAGCCCAGTTCCTGCCCTGCGCAGCCCCGCACTCACCTGTGTAGTAAAACTATATGGAAAACTAATGCTGTCAACTATGGAGACTGCTCTGGGCAGTCTCCCTTCTCTCTCTCTCTCTCTCTCTGTCTCTCTGTCAAAAACAAACAAACAAATAAAAAACACAATATTTGTCTCTTAGTTACTGTGATGCTCTCTATACAATTACAAACAAGAGTATGAAATATGGGTATAAGCTACCTTAAGAGAGATTTTGGGCTAAACTAAGAATTGGCGAGACATTTTTTGTTTTATTTTTCATCTTGACTTAATTATTCCTCTAGCGACTTGCTGACCTTCCCCCCTACCCCCTTGGATATCTTTCACATCACGAGGAAGTACATTCACATTTATTTTAGTGACATTTTAATATATAAGAAAATGCTCTGCTATTTAATATTCAGTCAAAATATGAACATTTTGTCCAGAATAAGAGACTGAAATAGAAAAGCATGTATATCCATATACATGCACAATAACATTGCTAAGGAAAGTCAATATAGCGAAATTGTTTCAGGATGTCAAAGGTTATGCTTGAAAAACTATACATGTCTTTATTTAAAGTATCATGAAACATCGCAGGCTAATCATCAAAGTTATACAATCAAGGAATTGACTTTTTGATCTCTTAGGAGAAATGGTAGTCTTTCTAATTTATAATTATCATGATATTATATGACAGTATTTGACTAACCTGCAAAAAAAGAGTACTTACTGACATCTGTTGCAATTATTTTATATTTCTGTTTTTAAAAACTCATTTGAATACTAAGACAAGTTGCTGAAAATATAGCACATCTGTAAGATTTTTCATGATTTTGTCAGATCTCTCCCTCTTGTACTTTGGGCTGGCTGCCAAAGTTATAAGCCTAAAACAAGGCTTAGTCATATAATTTCCCTGCTAAGTTACCTTTGGGTAATGTCTTATAAGTCCTCATCACCCATTCAGTGTGATTACAAACCAAATCTTTATGTATTCTTCTAGCATGGCCGTTCCCCTACACCTATCCCCACCCTGCTTCTGACTCTCTGACCATGTTACACATCATTTAGAATGTCCATCTTGTTCCTCCATGACAAACTCATTCCAACTCTTTTCTTCCTATCAGTTCCTGATACCAAAGTGACTTGCATCTCTCTTAAATTGCTGAAGCAGGTCTAAATGTCTCCCTTGCCTGAATTACTGCAATAATAGGAAGTAATACCTTGAAGGCTTTCATGTGATGATATAGGCAATACTCAGTAAATTAATATGTTTCAAAAGCTCATTTATAAGTTACCTATTACAAAGTTAAAAATTCATTCACCTACATAAGTGCTAAATATAATTTTTCATGTTATATTTTAGATCATCTAAAATGTAGCTGACATATATTAAGAGCAAAAATATAATTTCCAAAATTTTCAGTGAGAAGATGTATACTATACTACAGCTCAAAAACTAACAGCCAATAATGTGAGGTATCTTTAATGGTCAGAGTCACAGAATCAGAGTAGAATGGTGGTTGCCAGGGCCTGGTGGGGAGGGGACAGTGGGGAGTTAATTAATAAGTATAAAGTGTTAGTTAAGCAACATAAATAAGTTTTAGAGACCTACTGTACATTTTAGATGATCTAAAATATAACATGAAAAATATACCTCTAGTCAACAGTAATGTGTTGTATACTTAATTTGTTAAGAGAGTACCGGGTAGGTCTCCTGTTAAGAGATGTAAAATAAAACTTAAACATGCATCACTCCATCATCTATTCCTTGGCAAACGATGCAGTGTCAGATAATTAGGAAGTACATCTTCTGGTATTCTTTGCTTCCCACTAAACCCCCGCAACTTACTGTATTGAATTAACTCTTCTAAGTTTGCACTCTGTCTTGGGCTCAGCTTCTCATTCTTCTGCTGGCCCTAGCTGGCAAGACAGCTGCTGGCAATGGGTTAGGAGTACTGAGCATCTCTCTCGGTTCCCTTGCAGTCTCAGTGCCTCTCACTCTCCTTGTTGCTTCTTCTCATGGTGCTTCTAGAAGCATAGCTGAACTTCTTATCTAGAGGCTCAAGGTTCCTATCAATGCAAAAGTGGGAGCTGCCAGACTTTTGAAGGCTTAGGCCTGAAACTGGAATAGTGTCACCTTAGACATATTGCTTTAGTTAAGCACATCATTGCTTCAGCTCTTCAGGTTCTAGGGGAGTGGACTACACAAGAGGATGAATAGCAGGAAACTGATTCATCAGGGGCCAATGATGAGTTAATTACTGTTTATTAAGTTGGCTGCTAGTAATATAGAACAATGTATTCAAATCTGTAATCACTAGGGGTAAAATTAATTTAGCGTTTTGGCAACATGCAAAATTTGAGTATATGGAAATTGAATGCTTTAATTTGTGCCTCGGTTGTTCTTTTGACAAAGTTCTACTTCATCACAACTTAAGCTATAATTTCTACCAATGGGAGTTAAATTGAAATGTTTTTACTTTTTTCTAGGCTGATTCCTGGTTTACAATGTTGAATACACTAGCAAAATACTAAGTCTTCTAAAATAATATATCACAGTTTGAATAAACTTGCAAATCACTGGCTTTTTCCCCTTACCCAAATATTTAATTTGAAGTTGGCTTCAATTTCATAATTTGGACGGGTCTTCAGAAACCAATTTATTAGCATCATGTAGAAAAAAAACCCAAAAAACTAATCAAAGTATACCAAATAACGAGCTTGTCAGGTTAGTAAAGATATCACCATTATGTGTACTGTTTTATCCACAATGCAAATATTAGTCCTAACAGTTTATAATGAATAACTCCAGAGTAAAGTGGGAACTTGAACTTCCCTTTTAATTCTACCCTCTCCATCTCTCTATGGGAAAAAACAGTATGTTAATTAGTATATTTTGATTGCAAAAACCAGACACTCAGGTAATCCAAGTACCATTATATAGAATAAAGATAAAATATAAATAAGAAAAACAGGGGAAGCCGGGATGGCTCAGTGGGTTAGGCGCTCACTTTGCAGTGCCGGGGACCGAGGATCGACTCCTGGCCCTGGCCCTGGTCCTGGCCCATGCGGAACCATATGCTGAACTGGGAGCTCCCCTAGTTCAGTTCTCTCTCTGTCACTGTATCTCTCTCTCTCCCCTCTGTCTAAATAAATAAATAAATAAATAAAATATATATTAAAAAAAAAAGAGAAAAATAAAAACAAGAACCACAAGGGATCCAGGGCTTGTCATAGAGAGATTATAACATGTACAGGTCCCAGAGATGATTTAAGACTCAAGATATCTCTCGGAAGGAGATCTTATCATGTGACCCTGAGTCCCAAAAAGTTGTCAGTTAACCACTGTTTCTTTATCACCTGTAAATTTCAAACTCTATCTTTTACTTTTCTATCTTTGGGTTTCTGCCTATTATTTTAATCTATGACATATGAAAGCGGGAATTTCTTAATCATGCAAGACCCACTGACAAACTGCACAATGCTGATTAGTTCTCAAATACTAAATGCCTACACTGGCCATTGTGAAAACCAAAAGTCCCTGGCACTTTGCCAAACTCCCCTAGAGGGCAATATATCTCCTGCCTACAACTCAGCAAAGAACTAAAGAAGGGCAATGTGAGCTCTCTGCCTCCTCAAATGGTTAGCTGTCATAATATGTAACAGGTAGAAGTTGTTCCATAAACATCAGTTGAAATTTGTATTATAATAATTTGAAAAATTAAAGAAATTATATAGCCTTACGGATTTCAGTAATAGTGCTTCTAGATAACTACCAAATTTATTTGAATACCATGTTCAAACAAAAATCCACACATGAAACACTGGAAAAATTCTCAACATCATTAGTCATTAGAAAAATGAAAATCAAAAGCTCGATAAGATAAATTTCATACCCATTAGATGGCTACAACAAAAAATACAGACACTAACAAGTGTTGGTGAAGATGTGGAGAAATTAAAACTTTCTTACACTGCTGGTGGGAGCTTAAAATAGTACATTTGCCTCGCAAAACAATTTAGCAGTTCCTCAAAGAGTAAAGCATAGAGTTAACTCATAACTCAGCAATTCCATTCCTAGGTATGTACCCAAGAGAAATGAAAACATACATTCCTATAAAAATTGTGCATAAATGTTTACAGTAGCATTATTCTTAGTAGCCAGAAAGTAGGAAAAACATTAATGCCCATCAACTGAAGATAAAATAAACAAACTATGCTATATTCAGATTATGGAATATTATTCAGACACAAAGATTAATTATTGTGGATCAATAATTCAAGACATGCTTATTCTTCTAAAATAACCCTTCACCAGAATGACAACACAAACTACTTATCTATCTTTAATGGGCAGAAGGATTGGAAAACAACTCCTGAGAAACACAGTGCCAGGACTTCCTAGGAAGTACATTTATATGAAAGGTCAGACAGCTTTACATTTATAACTAATGAGTCACCTTCCTCCAATGATGGACAACATGCTTCTTCTAAAGTGACAACCAACCAACAAATGAACAAATGATAACAATAACAAAAGTCCCCTTTCTCACCACCACCACTTCTGAAAATACATAATAAGATTTTATTCCTAGAAACACTTGTCTCTAAGTAAAGTTCTAAGGTTGAGAAAAGGATTGGGCCACATATTATTACAGGAACATTTTGGCTCCAGGATCCCTAATAAACACTGGACAGTCAGGTATTATTACATGACATAGTTGCAGGGCACAGGATATGACCATTTCACACAGAAGAAACCAGCCATGAGTACTTTGTCAGCAGGGTATAGAATGATATTTTGATCCCCATGTATTTGGCTCTCTCTCCCTCCTTACTCACTCTGGGTAGTGAATACATAATGCAACATATAGATGAGGTACTATAGAATCATATACCTGGAACCTATGTAATTTTTACTAACCAATTTCACCCCAATAAATTTAACAATAAAAAAATATTTTGATAAATTGGTATACATTTTTCTTCTCTTTTATTCATTTTTCTTTTGTCTTTCCTCTCAGTGAGCTAATAGCCACACATAGGAGTTGTTAAACAAAATGTGAATAAAAGGAGTCCAATTTTAGCTTTTTCATTAGGAACAAGGTTATGCTACATCATAAGATATAGGAGAATATGCGATTCATCAATTTCTACACTCCTCATCCTTCCTATCATGGATGAAAAAGTAATCACTTGTGGGCTTCTAAGAAAACAATCTGAGCCCTGCCTGTTTTAGTAGCCTCTCACCCTCATCCTATCCCTGATAAATTCCCAGTGTAGCTAGAGGAGCAGAATAATGTATTCCCTATGCACCCATAGGAGTATAGCCATAACAGAGAGAATTGGAGGAGTTGGAAGCTTTGTTCAGGAAATATAAGCACACTGTTCTTACACGTATGGACCAGTGAACAGACTGAATGATGGTCATCTCATCATTCATCACATAGAACATGAAAATGATGGAGACTAAGTGCTCACCCTCCATACTGATACAATGGCATCTAGTGAATGTCCTAGAATTTAGAAGAAATTCTAAATGAAACAGAGAAGAAGCCATAAATAAACAGATTTGGATTTTTTCATTTGGCTGATTAAGGATTAAGATAAAAATTAACTTCTGTTATGAAATAAGCTAAGTTGTATTTCTGGTAAACCAAAGTCTAAAGTCTAAGGTTGGTAACTACTATGTTTTTGTCAACACTTGCGAAATAGAAAGGGTACCTTTCTATTTTTTTTTAAAGATTTTTTATTATTATTAAATTTATTGGGGTAACAGTGGTTGGTAACAATTACATAGTTTCCAGGTGTACAATTCTACATTACATTGTCTGTGCATTGCATTATGTGCTCACCACCCAGAATCTATTTCCATCACCATATATCTGGTGCCCATTCCTAATCCCCCCCCCCACTCTCCCTTTCCCCTCCTCCCCTTCCCTCAGGTAATCACCAAACTATTGAGTGTGTCCACGAGTTATTGTGTCTTTGTTACTTTCAGTTTTATATTCCACCTATAAGTGAGGTCAGATGTTTCCTGATTCTTTCAGTCTGACTTGTTTTGCTTTAATAAGGTGATTTCAAGGTCCACCCATGTTGTCACAAATGGCTGTATTTCATCTTTTCTTAATACTGAGTAGTAGTCCATTGTGTAAATATACCACAACTTCTTTATCCAGTCATCTATCAAAGGATACTTTTGTTGTTTCTACAACTTGGTTACCGTGAACAATGCTGTGGTGAACATTGGGGTACATATATCTGGGCGAATTAAGGTTTTCAAGTTTTTTTGGAAGACACTCAGAAGAGGGATTGCTGGATCATATGGCAATTCCATTCCTAATTTTTTGAGGAATTTCCAATTCAGGATTGAAATTTTCAAGACACTCACAGAGCTCAATAAATGATGGCAAATTACCCAGACACAGTTAAATGACCTCAATAAGAAAATTTCTTATTGAGAAATTTCAATACTTATTGAAAATTAAAGTATTCAAAATGAATACTTTACCAACAAAATTGAGAAGTTAGAGTGGAACCAAAAGGAACTCCTGGATATGAAAGGCATAATAGGAGAATTGAGAAAAGAAATAACAAGGTGCAGTTGGAGGAAAGAATTAGTGAAATAGAAGATAGAAACATTAAAATTTCATAGATGAAAGAAGAAAAGGGAATGAGAGTCAAGAGAAATGAAAGAGCCCTACAAGAACTCTCTGACTCCATGAGAAAGAGCAACATTAGAATAATAGTGGTACCAGAGTGAAGTGAGTTGGAATCCTCTCAGAGCCTTTTAAAGCAGATAGTAGATGAGAACTTTCCTAACCTATGGAAAGAACTAGAACCCCAAAGTCAAGAGGAAAATAGGAGCCCTAACTACTTAGACCCTAGCAGATCTTCTCCAAGGTATATTGTTCTGAAGATGACAAAAATCAAAGACAAAGAAAGAATCTTCAAGGCTGCTGGGGGTGGGGTGTAAATATATATAAAACTTCCAAAGGAAAACCTATCAGGTTGTCATCATACTTCTCAGTAAAAATTCTGCAAGCCAGGGGGAATGGAACCCAATTTTTAAAATTTTAAAATAGAGAAATTTTCAGCCAAGAATTATCTATCCAGCGAAATTAACCTTTAGCTATGAAGGAAGAATAAAGACCTTTTCAGATATACAGAAGCTGAGGGAATTTTCCAGCACAAGACCAGCATTTCAAGAAATACTGAAGGAGGCTATTCAACCTGAATCAAGAAGCCAAAATAAATGAAGAAAAGTTAGGACAACAAAGAAATAAAAAGGAAGGAAGAAATGGATACAGGAAATCCTCATATATCAATCATTACCCTAAACATAAAGGGACTGAATTCACCAAAAAAGAGGCACAGAGTAGCAGATTGGATTAACACAACAACAACAAACAAGAGACACACCTTAGCCACAGGACAAACAAACATAGGCTCAAAGTGAAAGGGTGGAAAACGATACTCCAAGCAAATAGCATTCAGAGAAAAAAAGGAGTGGCTATACTGATTTCTGATGATATAGACATCAGGATAAAAAAAAAAAAGTAATAAGAGATAAAGATGGACATTTCATAAGGTTTATTTTATAGTTTTTTGAAAGAACATGAGAAAGAGAGAAAGAAGAGAGAAGTGGGGGGCAGAGCAGTCTCCATAGTTGTACATCATTAGTTGTGACAGAGTTTCATTACACACAGATGGATGTGGGGCTCAGCAGGGCAGGAACTGAACAGTGGGCCTCTTGCTTGGGAGGCAAGAAACTTTGTAGCCATCCTGGCAGTTACCAGTCACATTACAGTTCAGCATATGGGTTTGCATGAGCCAAGCAGGGATTTGATTCTTGGACTTTGCAGTTACAAGGCAAGCACTCAGCCTGTTGAGTTATCCCTGCATCACAGGAAGGGTACCTTTCTTGATAATCATAACTTTGAGAAATATTTGTTAAATATAAAGCTGAAGGAAGTATATTAAAGAAAGAAATTGAGGAGGATTAGTTATATAAAATATTCTATGTGTTTTGTTACAACTCTCTGACCTCTTACAACAAAGCAGGGTGATGTAACTTATTCTGTAGATTTGACTGTTAATGGAAATGACATGTGTCATTTCTGGTTTAATTGCTGAGATAAAAACTTTCTACATCTTTTTAACACACTGTCATGACTGACAAGGTCACATCACATGTTCCAGAAGGTAAAATTGAGAGAACATGGAATCTCTGGGGATCTAGGTCCCAGTCTGTCTATATACAGCAGAGGAGATATGTAGAATGAGCCTTTGTGTCATTAAGCCTCCAAAATTTTTGGAATAATTTGTTATTGTAACATAAGAGAGCCTATACTTACTATGTATTATAGAACACTCAAAATTTAAAAAACAGAAATGTATTAAATATCATATTTTATGCTAAGTAAAAACAAATCAAGGTTATTAAAATAATTCCAATTGTGTAAATTCACCAAGATTGAGGCACTTATGGTAGAATTTTGAGTATTATATATTCTCTCCCTTACTTTCTAATTTTAATTTTTGTCATCACATATGTAAAAAAAAAGTGAATTAAGAAATGATCATATATCCCTCAAAACCTCACTAGTATAAAACCAGAATATGCATTTTATTGAGGATATACATTGTACTCAGTCTTAGTTATGGTAATTGGACGTAGGGTATTTTTTTTCTTTCAAATTAAAACCAATATTTTCAGGGGCAAGTATCTAAGAATTTCCCTAATTTGATTATTTTATTATCATATCAAATGAAAGCTAGAAGCATTTGTTAAGCATTCATTCAATCCCCAATAATGAGTTATATGTTTTCAAAGACAAAAACAAACAACAACAAAAAAAAGCATATGTAAGTGTAAGTCAGTTCCTGCATTATTACACTCACAATCTTACCTGGTTTCAAAGACTTAGACAAGCAAGAATTAGTATCCAATGGCACATAAACACAGCTCCCCTTCTTCATTCTACTATATGTTTTAACTAAAGTATTGAGTTTAATGTACACGCATAGTGATTCCTTATATCAAACTTGATATATTGTTGTAGAATCTCAGGCTGGATCTTTCTGTGCTTAAGTAGGAAGAGCAAATCACAGGATATTAGAATTTGAAGAAATTGTGTATAACACTGTTTAAGGAAATAAAGTTGGAAATATCTAGGTTCAGTCTGAAACTTCGATGTTTCTGGCAGTGTGATTTTAGTCAAGGTACTTAAGCTCCTGAGGCTTAATTTCCTTTACTGTAAACCATGCATAATAATATTTCCTGAGATTGATTTAAATATTGAATAAGATAATGTACATAATGCACTTAATGCAGTTCCTGGCATAAAGCAATCTCTCAATAAATGGTAGCTATTTTTATTACTCATTCCCCCCATCCAGCTTTACTCATGGTAAAAAAAATACAAATTTCCTGTTATGAAAGCAGTTATAGAAATGTAAAGTACAGCATAGGGAATATAGTCAATAACTATGTATGGTGTTAGCTGGGTACTAGATTTGCCAGGGTGATCACTTTGGAAATTACAAAAATGTCTAAACACTATGCTGTACACCTGAAACTAATATAATACTATATGTTAACTGTAAAAAAAAAAAATGTAGAAGAAGAAGAAGAAAAACAACAACATATAAGTTGAAGATCTGGGAAATAGCCCAAAGTTATAAGGCTAAATTAACTCATAACTCAAATATCCTTGAAAAGTAGTATTAAATGTAAGGAGTAACTTCCCCAAACAAATTAAACTATATGCAGTAGACTCTCAGTTAACCAGAACTCAAGCAACCAGCACAAAAAGTCTTTCTTTGCCAGTTGCTTGAGAGTTTTGCTGGGTACATTTATACAGCATCTACCAATCCCTGGTGGTGTCAGTTAATTGAGAGTCTACTGTAGATTGGAAAATGGACTATAAAAGGTAATCACTATTTAAGTTTCCAACCAAGGATTCCCAGAATGTACCAACACTTTCCATACACTTTCTCTTCCATTCACTGTATCATGTCAAGTGGAGAGAGATTTCCCTGGTTTCCCTGGTTATCAGCTTTTATCATAGCATTTGTGGCTTAGGGTCAATGGAACAGCAAGTTTAGGGTAGGCAGTAGTAAATAAAACAAGGGCACCAGAACTACAGGTTATCTGGGTAAAAAGCCAAGTGAGATTGTGGAGTGAGAAGCAAGATATGGCTCCAGGGCATGTGGTAAATTAATGGTAGTGGAAGGTGGGAAGAAGAAAGTGAAAAGAGAGAAGGAGGACAGAGGAATTCAAGAGTTATAAGGATGGTGACATTTATTCTCCCATCCACAATATATTACTTATGATGATATTATAGCAATTCAGCTAATTGGGTTCCAAGCATGATCATAAGTGAGAAAAATCTGTTAATCATGAAGATTACTGGGGAAAGTATCATAGAGATGGAGAAAGAATGAGCTGGATGATTTGAAAGACTAGATTAGGTACAGAAAAAAGAAAGAAAGATAATCCAGATGAGGACAACAGCATGAGAAAATGAAGACTGAGATAAAAGGAGACTGGCTTGCATTTGGGGTAATGAGGATATTGCCCTAACTTTTTGCCTATTGGTCCTATTCTCCATGGCAACTGAGAAAAACAGGGATAGCTGTTTTATGAGAAATGGACCTGGCCATATAGAAATGAGCTTGAGAGCACTAACACCGTTCACCTAATGCTGCAAGCAACTGTCTTCAGCCACTAAGCCACCCAGCCATGCCAGACTAACACCAACGACCTTAAGGTAAAAGGTTTTCTTATACTCTCACGACATTCTGATATCTGAGGCTTTTCATGTTCCCTAAACTCATTCTCTTAATATTCTACAGTGTATTTATTTTCATGGCTATAAAGTAGTCCTCAGATTTGCAATGATATTTACTACCCTATTGCAGAGTACTTTAACTGATGTTAGTTCAAATCAATTCTGGAGAAACTTTCCAGCTAAGGGAATTGCAAGCTAGCTGGTTGACATTGGAGGTCAAATACCCCAGGGTATCGGTCTCAAATCACTTAATTCTTCACAGCAAATTAGAAATGGGACTCCAGCTGGTGCTAAAGAATAAGACAGGCTTGCTGTATAAGGACAAGTCTTTATAGTCCTAAAATAAAAAATATGAGCTTCAGTTACCCTCCCCCAATCTCATTCTTAAAAGCTTTCTTAACAACAGCCAAAAATCTGGCCATCTGATTTCAATATATAAATCTCGCCAAGGCATAAAAATAAAACATGATTTAAACAGCAACCTGTACTGTTGATGACCAGCTGCGCCTCCTATTAGTATTAATGGAAGTTACAAAGGCATAAGAAGAAGGAGGGGAAATACCACCGTATGCTTTTTGCACACCTTAACATTTTTACAGCGAGTCTGATTACAAGGGTTAACTTGAGCAGCAATTAAACACTGATTGATTACTAAGTACAATTTGTATTCCAGGCAACATGCAAATGGCAATGAAATTCTCAGATAAGAAATGGAATAAATTCTTCTCACACTGAAGAAAGAATCACATTTTTTTTAAGTAGCAAATGCTTTCTTACATGGGGAAAAGAAGTTCACGCTAAGATTTTTTATTAATATTTTTACACAAAGAAAAGAAGCCTTGATTCCTTTTAGAAAGAGTAAATAATGTTTTCTGCAAATTATACTTTCAACTTCACCTTTAGACTACAGCTTTCTTTCCATGATGAGAAACCATATGGGTGGAAAATATAACATTCAGTCACAAACATACTGATTTTGGATATAATCACAATTATAAACAGTATTTTTTTCATCAGATTTTGAAATAATTTCTACTTTTAACTTGAAAGTAAAGCAAAAGGTTGGTTTATTAAATATCCGTCACATGCCACACATTATTCTAGGTGTAGGCAATATAGGAGACAGTAAGAAAGAAAACAATCCTTGATATCAATACTCATGATATAGGAGAAGCTGAGAATACGCAAGCGTACAAATACAGCTGTAATGTGAGTGTGTGTGCAGCAAAGAGAAACATTCAGGTGAAATAGGTGGACACTGATGTATATGTGTGTCCATGAATGTTCTGAGGCACTTGATAGAAAGAGTTCAGAGCTTTACCATTTCCTATGTGTGAAATATCCTGATCCAACATTGTGTTGCTTGCTCTGTATCATTTTGGTATTAATCTAAGAACAAAGATTACAAAGAGCTAAGAAGGGGTCTGTTGGATAAATAGTAAGGTCAGAGTAACTAGAGTGGTATGAGCTGGAGAAGCATAGGAGATGATATCAGAGACAGAGAGATCATCAGATCATGTCCAGCCTTGCAGACCATTCAAAGGAATATGGGTTTTACTTTAGTTTTAATAAGAAGCCACTGATAGGTTTTGAACAGGAGTGTTATGATTGAAATCTATTTTGCGATCATCAATCTAGTTGCCAAATGTGTGTTAATAGATTCATTATAAATGGTACCTACCTTGGAGTCTGCATTTTCCTGCAAATGGTTTGATCCATAACTGTTTTCACTACTTGACAATAAGAAGTAAAGAAAAATCGCAGCTAATAATCTTATAATCAGACATGTTTAAAAATAAATGCCAGAAATTGTGACTGCTTCAGGTACTGTTATGAAGGGCAGGGAAAGTGTTATGATGTCTATAAAGCAAAGCATTAGAAAAGACTACTTGAGCTGCTGTCCAGTAGCTCACCTTTTTGGGGATGCAGGGATAAATGACTGTTTATGCTTTCTGTATAAATTTTCAAGTATAAACAATTCATGTCTTCCTCAGTAGTCCATGCTAATATTTTATCATTTTAACACAGAGGTTGTTTTTCTTATATCCAATTAAACTCTCTCATAATTTATTAAACACATTTCCTTGTCTGTCAAAATAAAAAACAACTGCTCACTATTATAAATAAATAAATAAATAAATAAATAAATAAATAAACCTCTTTAAATAACATTCAAGTTCAGCTAGCTTTATCTTCTCTAACCTAATGGTCTTACATTCTTTAATCCTTCTCTGTTTTTATTACTTTAGCCAAATTTTCTTATTCTTGGAACAGTTTATTTAAAAGTGTAAATTGCTTCATGTATCAATGCATCGTATGAATTACTTAGAAATGTGTGTCACATGTTTAGTAATTTAGCTTAGTTGAAGTGATGGGAGAAAAAAAGACAGTATTTAACACATTACATTTATGTGAAAATCTGTGACTGAGCTCATTATGTAGGCATAGATTTAATATATGTATCAATCATTAATATATTCATATATGTATTTACTTAGGTTGTAGTTGATACATATAATCATAGGTGTAATTTATATATAGTTCTATATATGTTTATTTCTTATTGTATATCAGAAAAGCAGTGATATAGGTAATATTCCCCAACATTAGGATCCTTATAGGTCATAGACATTATAGGGTAGAATAGTACAGAATAGATATGTGATAAATATATAGAGATAGAGTAGAACCATCTGAAGTCGAGTGAACAGAAGTTTTATAACATGGGAATACACAAAAAAGAGGAGGCGCATTGAGACTTGTAGGAAGGGCCCAGATGTGAAAGGAGCTAAACCTTCATGGTGGATGAGAATCAGGAGGGACATCTCAGCCATGAAGGTTTCCCCCAGAGGAGTGAGGGGCCCCAGCTGCTCCCCAGCCTGGAACACTGGTGCTAGGAAGAGGAGCCCCACAACATCTGACTATAAAAAACAGTGGGAACTCTGACCACTGGTTGGGATGGAAGGGTGCAGGAAACCCAAATCTCCTCTTAAAGGGCCCACACAAACTCAATCACTTGTGGGTACTCACATTGGGCCCCAGCAGAGACATGACTCAAGCAGACTGAGGTGTGTGGCTTTGAGGCAGAGGCCGGAGGACAGTTGCCAATTTACCTGGTGGGCCCTCTTCTCATGCAGCAGGCTGGTGCACACTGTCTTTCCTGTGGTGTAACCTCCTCTCACATGGCCAAATCTGAACCTGATTGGTCTGGTGAGCTCTGTTTGTTCCACACTGTTGAATCACTGGGACCCCACCCCACCCAACTCCACCAATGCAAGAGGCACTTCCTCCAGTGAGCAGCCAGCCCTGCCCACATTATAACCTTTTTTGGAAAACTAAGTTTGCAGGCCCTAGGTTGGTGGCGACAGGCAGTGGTGTGCTCTGAGACTTTTTCTGAGTAGCTCCAGACACAGCACTGGCACCAAACCAGAATCCACAGGAGCACCCAGCACAGGTAACCAGGGAGAAGGTGCCAGGGCTGCACAGAATACCTACTACATAAGGTTATCCAGAAATACTGGGAGATATAGCAGATCTACCCAATATTAATACATAGAAACAAACATGGATAGGCATCCAAAATGAGGAAACAAAGTAATATGTATCAAATAAAAGAACAGCAGATAATTCCAGAAGAACTAAACAAAATGGAGGCAAGCAACCTATTAGATACAGAGCTCAAAATGATGGTTATAAGGATGCTCAAGGACCTTAGTGAAAATTTCAACAGAGAGATAGCAAGCATAAAGAAGGGCATAGCACCCATACAAATGTATGAGTCAGAAATGAAGACTACAATAACTGAGATTCAGAATGCCATAGAAGGGATCACCAGCAGACCAAATGGAACAGAAGACTGAACTGGCAAACTGGAAGACAAGGTAGCAGAAAATATCTGGTCAGAACAGCAAAAAGAAAAAAAAAAAACTTCCAAAAAAAAAAATGAGGATAATTTAAGGGTCCTCTGGGACAATATCAAGTGTAACAACATTCGCATCATAGGAGTTCCAGAAGGAGAAAAGAGAAAGTAAGGAATTGAGGACCTATTTGAAGGAATAATGACTGAAAACTTCCCTAATCTGGGGAAGAAAACAGACATATAAGCCTAAGAAGCACAGCGTCCCAATCAAGATTAACCCAAATAGGTCTATACCAAGATACATTATATAATGAAAATGGCCAAGGTTAAAAACAAAACAGAGAATCCTAAAAGCAGCAAGAGAAAAGTGACTAATAACTTATAAGGGAGCTCCCAAAAGATTGTCTGCTGATTTCTCAACAGAAACTTTGCAGGCAAGAAGGGAGTGGCAAAACTATTCAGTGTGTTGAAAAGCAAGGACCTACAACCAAGATTACTCTACCCATCAAGATTGTCATTCAAAATTGAAGGGCAAATAAAGATTTTCCCAGACAAGGAAAAGCTAACAGTTCATCACCACCAAACCAGGATTATAAAGGATATTAGAGGAACTACTTTCAGATGGGGGGGGGGGGGCAAAATTATGAATAATAAAATGGCAATAGCTACATATCAACAATTACCTTCAGTTTAAATGAATTAAAGGCTCCAATCAAAGAACATGGAGGGTATTGCACTAAGTGGAGTGTCAAACAGAGGAAAACAGATGCAAGTTGACTTTGTTTACAGGTAAAATCCAAGAGAAAATACACAAGCAGAACATGAATTAATAGATACAGAAAATATTTGGTTTGTTGCCAGAAGGGTTGGGAGAGGGGGTGAAATAAGAGGAAGGGATTAGGAAGTTCAGTTTGGTTACTACAAAGTAATAGTTATGGGAATATAAGGTATAACATGGGAATACATTCAATAATGTTGCAATAACTATGGGTGGCATCAGATGGGTACTAGAAACATTGAGGTGATGGGAGGAGTGTGGGAGGAGTGGATGAAGAAATCAAGAAGTACAACTTCATAGTCACAAAATAGTGACAAGGATGTAAAGTATGGCATAGGGAATATAGTCAATAATATTGTAATAACAATGTGTGGTGTCAGATGGGTACTAGATTAATCAGGATGATAGCATTGTAACTTATATAAATGTCTTATCACTATGCTATTTACCTGAAGTCAACATAATATTGTATGTCAAATGTAATTAAAAATAAAAATGAAGAAAAGATCAAAGGAAAGAAAATAAATTCTATTTTTTTTACTGACAAAAAGAAATGAGTAGTATCATTTTCCATGGAGAAAACTAAAAATGCTGGGTCATATGGTACTTCCATTCCCAGATTTCTGAGGAAACTCCATACTGCCTTCCATAGTGGTTGTACCTATTTACATTCCCACCAAGAGTATATGAGGCTTCCTCTTTCTCCACAGCCTCTCTAGCACTTGCTGTTCCTTGTCTTGTTGGTAATAGTCATTCTAACAGGTGTGAGGTGGTATTTCACTGTGATTTTGAAAAAGTTTGTAAACCTTAGTCCACAATGGCATATGTATTGTAATGTTTGGTGCAGGGATGTTCACTGTGCCCTTTGGGCAAAGGGCAACAAAGGTGCCCTTTGATTGATGACTGGATAAAGAAACTGTGGTACATATACACAATGGACTCAGCTAGAAGAAAAGATAAAATACTCCAATTTGCAACAGAATGGATAGAACTTGATATCATCATGCTAAGCTAAATAAGGCAGACAGAAAAAAACAAGAACCATATGACTTCACTCATATGTGGAATATAAAACTGAAAGCAACAAAGGAACAAAACTTATGGACACAGTCAATAGCTTAGTGATTACCCAAAGGTAACAGAGAAAGGGGGTAGAGCTAAAATATGGTCATAGAAGGAGAACTGTCTATGAAGCCAATATTTCCCTAATACCAAAACTTGAGAAGGATAATACCAAAAAAGATAACTATAGGCCAATCTCCCTGATGAACACTGATGCAAAAATTCTAAGCAAAATTTTAGCTAACAGAATACAACAATGCATTAAAAAGATTATTCATCATGATCAAGTAGGATTCATCCAGGGGCACAAGGATGGTTCAACACATGCAAATCAATCAATGTAATCCAGTACATAACCAAACAAAGGATAAAAACCACATGATTATCTCAATTGATGCAAAAAAGCATTTGACAAGATACAACACCCATTTATAACACCCATTTGTAACACCCATTCAATAATAAAAACACTGAATATAAAATGGGTATTGAAGGAAAGTACCTCAACATAATAAAGACCATATATGACAAACCTTCAGCAAATATTATATTGAATGGGGAAAAGCTGAAGCCTATTTTCTTAAACTCAGGAACAAGACAGGGATGCCCCCTGTCATAACTGCTATTCAACACAGTGCTGGAAGTTCTCTCCAGAGCAATCAGACAAGAGAAAGGAATAAAACATATTAGAATTGGGAGAGAAGAAGTTAAACTGTCACTCTTTGCAGATGACATGATCCTTTATACAGAAAACTCTAAAGACTCTATTAGAAATCTATTACAAACAATAGAGAAAGTTGCAGGATATAAAATTAATGTGCAAAAATCAACTGCATTTTTATATGCCAACAATGGAACTTCAGAAATAGAGATGAGAAGATCTGTTCCCTTTGTCCTTGCAAACAAAACAAACCAAAACAAAAATGAAATACCTAGAAATAAATCTAACAAAGAACAAGGGGTGGGGGAATCAGAAAAAAAAAAAAAAAAGAACATGAAGGACTTATTCACTGAAAACTATAAGATACTGTTAAAAGAAATTAAAGAATACACAAAGAAATGGAAAGATATTCTGTGTTCATGGATTGGAAGACTCAACATAGTTAAAATGGCCATATTATCCAAAGCAATATACAGATTCAATGCCATTCCCATCAAAATCTCACAGACATTGTTTCAAGAAATAGATTAAAAAATTGTCAAATTTTTATGGAACCACAAAAGACCCCAAATTGTCAAAGCTATTCTAAGAAAAAAGAAAAAGCTGGGGAAATCTCACTGCCCGACTTTAATCGATACTACAAAGCCTCAGTATTCAAAACAACTTGGTATGGGCAGAAAAACAGATACACAGACCAATGGAACAGAATTGAAAATCCAGAAATAAACCAACAAAGAAATGGACAGATTATTTTCAACAAAGGAGTGAAAAGTATACAGTAGGGAAAAGAAAGTCTCTTTAGTAAATGGTGCTGGGAAAATTGGAAAACCACATGCAACAGGCTGAATGTGAACTATGATCTCTTACCATATACCAAAATTAACTCAAAATGGATTAAAGACTTCCAAATAAGACCTGAAACAATAAATTGCATAGAAGAAAACATTGGTACTAAACTTATAGATCTGGGGTTCAGGGAAGACTTTATGAACCTAGCCTCAACGGCAAGGGAAGTAAAAGCACAAATAAATGAATGGGACTTTATCAAGCTAAAAAGCTTTGCAGTGCAAAGGAAACCATCAACAAAGCAAAGAGGCAACCAACCAACTGGGAGAAAATATTTGCAAACAATGCCTCTGATAGGGGGCTAATATAAAAAATATACAAAAAACTTGTACAACTCAACAACAACAACAAAAACAAGCAATTCAATTAAAAAATGGGCAGAAGACCTAAACAGACACTTCTCTCGTGAAGACATACAAATGGCCAATAAATATATGAAAAATTACTCAACTTCACTAGCAATTAAGGAGATGCAAATAAAAACCACAATGAGACATCATTTCACACCTGTTAGAATGGCTATAATCAATAAGACAAGGAACAACAAATGCTAGAGAGACTGTGGAGAAAAAGAAACCCTCATACACTGCTGGTGGGAATGTAAACTGGTCCAATCACTATGGAAGGCTGTATGGAGATTCCTCAAAAAATTAGGAATGAAATTCCCATATGACCTAGCAATCCCTCTTCTGGGTAGTTACCCAAAAAACATGAAAATCTTAATCCACAAAGATATCTGTACCTGAAAGTTCATTGTAGCACTCTTCATGGTGGCCAAGTCATGGAAATAACCAAAGTATCCTTTGATAGATGACTGGCTAAAGAAGTTGTGGTACATTTACATAATGGAATACTACTCAGTGATAAGAAAAGAGGAACAAAATTCAGTCACTTGTGACAACATGGATGGATTTTGAAAACATCTTATTAAGTAAAATAAGTCAGACTGAAATAATCAGGAAACATATGACCTCACTTATAGGTGGAATATAAAACTGAAAGTAACAAAGAAACAAAAACTTATGGACACACTCAATAGTTTAGTGGTTACTTGAGGGTAAAGGGGGAGGGAAAGAGGGAGGGAGAGTGGGGAGGGGGAGTTGGGATTGGGCACCAGATATGTGGTGATGGAAGGAGAGCTGATTCTGGGTGGTGAGCACATAATGCAATACATAGATGATGTAATGTAATGTTGTACACCTGGAAACTATATTGTCAACCAATGTCGACCGAATTAGTTTAACAATAATAATAAAAAAATGATACAGAGAAAAATATAACCCCTAGACTAATACAAACTCCTTATTTTGCCCTTATTTTCCAAACCCCATTTCTGAAAAAGAGACCATGGCAATGAGAAAAAAAGGAGAGATTAAAGTATAATTTAGGAAATCAAAAAAAAAGAAGAAGGAGAACTGACTCTGGGTGGTAAACACACAATGCAATACATAGGCAAGGTTCTATAGAATCGTACACCTGGAATCTATATAATATTTTTACTAACCAATGCAATACCAATAAATTTTACAATACATAAACTAAAAGTTCACTTTATAAATTACTGTTTATGCAGTAGGTAATCAATAAAGGCAGGTATTTGTATTAGCTCTTAGTAAAATGAATGATTAAGCATGCATAGGTTCAAGAGAGGTTGCAACACAGCAATGGATGGTAGTTAGGCTAGTACAGATGGGAGGTCGCTCTGTCCATACACTCCAGCAAAAACAAGTGTGGGCCAGGAAAATCTTTCCTTATAACAATAGTGGATGCCAAGATCTGAACCACTCAATATAATCTCTCAGGAAGAAACATTTGGTGGCCTTTAAATAGCAAGTATTATGCCAAAAGAATGCTTTTGCTTCCATATTTTTAATCTCCAAATTGCAAATAGTGGTGTTGAAAATGTTTCTTGACTGAAAGATGTATATTTCTTAGGGGACCAAAGTCAATCCTGAAAGATGTTAATGTTTTTATATCCTAACAGTGGTGCTGAGGGGAACAAAAAAGATCAAAAAGCCCTTAGAATACAAACTTTTGTGTGCTTGTGACACAGATGGTTGGAATAAATTATGGGATTCAGTGAAAAGAAGTTCAAGTCAGTTTTAAAATTCATTTGGACATTCATCAAAGATCACATTGTGAAATGTATTTGTGCTACTTGGAAGAGTCACACTAATCAGTATTACCGTCTCTCTACCATCCCCCCAGAAAAGGAAAAAAAGAAAAAATTAAAAGACGTCCTTTTAATTGAAGCTTAAACAAGATAGTTGACCTTATGAGTTCTGTGATCACTCATCGCAAGCAATAATATCACTGGGTGATAATACACACAAACACACACCACATCCAATGCCACAGACATATAATGTATTAGTTTTAAAGGAATGTGAAAATACTTTAGAAATGGTTACTCCATTTGAGATATGAACTACCAAATAATTCTTCTCTTCTTGCAGTCTGCAAATTGAATGCAAATATTTTGAAAAAGCACACAATTTGATAACATTTTCAATAGATAAAGAAGAAATTTCTTAGAATACTTGAAAAATAAACGAATAAAACTCTTTCAATGTGTGTAAAACATGAAATAAGGAAATGGAACACATTTTCAGATTTATTGAAAATACTTTAGGTACTTTACATGACTGAGTATACAAGCCAAATACTGCCAAATGAGTTGCTAAGTGAGACAAGAATGGGAGCAGGAAATATGTTTCAGAGTAACTGCCTAGCTTAGAGTTTCTCTGATTGGCATACATAATAAACTTCAAATTAAACATCTAAAGAGGCATTGGGGCAAATGCTATTGAGAAAGTACACAACACTGATTTTTAATCCATTTGTTCATTCAATCAACAGATAATCAAGTACACCTGCTTATTTCCAGACTCTGGAAGCTGAGGATTCAAAGATTAACATGAGATAGTCCTTGCTGTGAAAGATTCCAGCTGGTGGGCAATACAGACATATGAAGTCAATATCACTATTTTCAATATTAAATGCTAATACAGTATGAAAAATGATAAGGGACTATAATTTACTAGCTGTTTCATGCATTTATCCAAAATATTTGTCGAGTATACACAGTGTCCAGACATAAAGACACAATGGTGAACAAAACAAGCTTATAGAACTTACTCAGGCATTCCTGTAGAGAGGAAGATGATGAGCAGACACGTAATTAAAACAAATTGTATGTCAGTTTGTAGCAGGTGCAATAAAAAAAAAATAATAAAAAAACAACTGGGGGCCAAGACATGTGAGACATGGAAGCTACAATGTTAAATATGGTGGTCGGAGAAGACCTTACCTAAAAGGTGAACTTTCTGTAAATGCGTGAGGCTGATGCAGGACTAGCCTTTGGAGTATCTGATGCAATATTGTTGCAGGAAGAGGAAACAGTAAGTGGAAAAGCCGATGTTGACTGGAGTTGGGGTGAACAAGAATAGCAGGAATTAGGGGGAGAGAGGAAACAAGCAGTTGGATCATTTTGTGCCATGTAAGGCTCTGTAAGTTCTTTTGTCTGCTGAGTGAATTGGGAAGCCATGATGGATTTGCAGCAAAAGACTGACATGCTTATTTCTTTATAGATTAAATAAATCAATACATTAAAACAATTAGTTTTTAGTGACATTATTCAAACATTCAAATTATTTTGCCTAGTTATATAAAGTTTAAGTGTTCTCACTCTTTGCCAGGCTCTATAACTTAAAAAAGTGTACCCAGGACTATGATGATTATTAATAATTTGATTTGCCAGTTTCTATAATTCAAAATATTTTCATTAATGAATAAGATGACATTAATAATTATTTTCATAAAATGGACTGCAAAAGTTATAAAAAGATTTGGTATTTTTTATATATAATATTCACATAAAAATTACAGAATGCTAAACACCATGGTAGGAATAACAAGTGTCTTAATGTACATTACACATACAAATGTATAAAAGTTATATGTATTTATTTGCTCATAAAATGCAATGAAGTTTTTAAGTAACTTTAGATTTTTCCTACCATAAACGCATCTGTATTTGTTACTTGTGTGTGCACAGACACACTCACACACACACACACACACAGACAGATCTGGTGGAAGTAAAGCTCTACTGGAGTGTTACCAACTCATATAAAAAGGGTGTTACTTCTGCAGGACCCTGCATATACTGTGTTTTTTCCTATACATACATAATTTATAAAGTAGCCAGTTCACAGATAGAAAACTGATCCTTGACATGGATCTTAGCAACTTCAGCCATATGATTTTTTCCTTTTATTATAATATAACACATAGACAATGTATTGTAGAATTGTACACCTGGAACCGTAAGTAATTTTTACTAACCAATGTCACCCCAATAAATTTACCAATTAAAAAAAAGAAATTTCAGATTTTTATAAAAATAAATGCATTTACTTTGGTATATCTGAATTGCTAGCATCTCTACTCTTGCACTTTGGGGCTAGGAAAATTAGGGTGATAAACATAAGCACTGGGAAACCTTCACAGTTGATCGGATAACCAAGATAGCTACTAAATGCTAGCGGGCCGTTGGGGAGAGTGTAGAGTGAAAAAACACTGGACAAAAGGGAATTTCAAGTCCCCAGTGGGAGTGAGTGGGACTTGGTGAGATTTCATCTAGCTACTAAAAACAGTGCAAGTACACAATTTAAAACTTATGAATTGTGTATTTATGAAACTTTTCATTTAACGTTTTTAGACCACTGTTGAACACAGGTTAACAGTGACCTCAAAAAAGGAAACCATGGATAGAGGAGAGCTGCTGTATACTTTACTGTATATTGTCAATATTTTTCTCTGTTAACATTCTACAACCTCATTTTTAAAGACTGCATAAAATTGAATTGCATTGATTCAATACATTCATTGGTCACCTACTGTATGACATTTATCTTGTTACCTTTTTATTTTTGCATAAACAACTTTGGAATAAACTACATTTTTAGGTAAATTTTGCTATAAGCATAACTGTTTTCTTAAGATAAAAATATCAGAAATGAAGTTGTTGGGTCAAAAAAAATGCACATTTGAAGTCTGGCTATGTGTTGCTAACCCACTCTATATACTTGTACTAAGTTTTTACTCATAATAGAATCTTTGAATCTGTTAATTTTTCTTTTCCTTAACCAGGCCATAAACATTTTTTGCTGATCTGATAGGTGAAAAATCATATTTCATTATCATTTAATTAGCATTTTTAGTTCAGTTGATGCAATTTCACTTTTTTTCTAATCAACAACTTGTATTTTGTGTGTGTGTATGTGTGAATTGCCCATTAACAGTCTTTATCTATTTGCATATTACTAGAAATATTTTCCCACTAGGCTTTCTATACCTTCTGTCATGTTCAGAGATAGTAATAATGAATAATTATTTATAAATATTTATGTACTTATTACTAGGTGTACTGTGGTAGGAAGGAGGATAAAAGGATGAGACCCATTCAAAACCATCAGGGACTTCGTGGTCTAAGGGAGGTGGCGATCATGAAAACAAACTACAGAACAAGAACAGCATGTCATTCATTATTCAGATGTTTAAAAATGGATCATAACAGTTTTATGTTGGAAAACAGAAAAATAGCCACTGTCTGAAATATATAAATCCTTTCAGGGTGTAGATTTTCTTTCCAGAGGCTGATTAAAAACATAAATCTGTTTCATACATGTGAAAAAAAAAATGCTCAAAAACAACAGCTTTAATGTATGCTAGGAAATTCACTATTTTGGTTTCTAATGACAGTGATGATTACCCTTCCCCCCACCCACCCCAGGCTAGCTTGTGGAGAAAATGAGTGAGCCCATCCCCAAAAAGACTTGCCTTGGTTGATTTTCACACATTCAACCAAGTGAGTATATGAATATGCAATTATACACACATTGTAATCAGAGTGAAACTTAAAAATACATATTCGATCATGTTATTCTCTGCTTTAAAAAACTTCCATGGCTTCCCATTTCTTATGGGATAAAATTCAAAATTCTAAACTAAGACTAAAACACTGCACTTCATTCCAATCCTTCTAGCTTCACTGTCCCCAGCTGCCACACTCCCGTCCCCTCCCCCTCGCCCCCCTGGGTTCTTGAGCTCCAGCTATCATAGCCTACTGTCCCTTCTACCAGGATACCTCTGCCCTCTGAGACTGTGCATAGATAACTTTCTTGTCCACAGTGCTTTTGACATTGCTCTTAAATAAAGAGCCATTTACCTTCTTAACTCCTTTTTCCCTCTTAATGAACCCCTATCCTTCGATCTTATCAGAGGCCGTATTGTCAAGGAGTCCTTCACTGAGTTCCCTGGTCCCTCTGCTAAAACAGTGCTCTAGTTTTCCTTGCTTTTGCTATTTGCAATAAATATTACATTTTTTGGGTGATGACTTGATGAATGTTCATTTGCCTGACTCATCTGCAAGCTGCGTGAGTGTAGAATTCACTTCTATTTTGCTCACCATGATATCTGCAGTATCTTACACTGTACATAGTACATATGAGGTGCACTGTTAATTGTGATATGAATAAATGGATGAACATTGAAATATGAGATTTTATTATATGAGTCAATTTTTACATCCAGACGTGGATAATTAAGTATACTTTACATGCAGAATATTATAGCATATCAATTAAACAACATACAGTGGTCAAAAACACAGCTTAAATCCCTTGGGAAGTGGACTCAGATAAAACTGTGCATGCAGAAAATGTGTTTATTGGGAAGTGCTATCTGGATGAGGACTTAGGGGGATGGGAGCTGAAGAAGGCTGGATAGAAGGAGAAGTTGAGCTCCATGGCTATCTCAACAAATGTCTCAGGTGACCCCTCAAGGGACCTCTAAAATTGGGATGGCTCCTCAAAGTTGTCTTGAATTGAGGCTAGTGCCAGGCCTTTATAGCCTCATATGAAGCAGTGATTGGATGTCTGCTACCGTAGGAAGAGGCATGACCCTTAGGTGAATGAATGGCTCTTTTTATCCAAGGACAATTACCAGAAAGGGACTCAGCAGAGAGCTGACAACCATTGACACTCCCAGCCACGGTGGGAATGAGAAACTTGGTCTTGAATGGGTGGTGAGGAAGGGTGGGGATCTGTGAGGCACATCATAGCAACCACTACAAATTATAAAAAGGAACGATATATAATTTAAAGAAGGTTCTGTCTTAATTCCAAAAATAATGTACTTAAAACTACAAAAGAGCAAAATTCCAGCAAGAAAACAAAGAGACAGCTTTAAATGCCAGCAGCTGGAATTATGGTAACTTTTGATGGGGAGAAAGAAGCAATAGCCTAAGGAAAAACCATCAAGGTAATGAGGAAAATTCAGTGAATGCTCATTCTAGAGAATGTTTTATTTTCCATGCTTTAAAGTCAGAAACGTCTATAAACCTCCCACTCATACTGCAGTTTACCCAAAATCATTTATAGTCTATCAAACATCAACCATACAAAATACAATCACATGCAATTTGCCATTTAACTCACAACAATCTGATTAGATTAGATCACTTGCTCAAAATCATTATGTAACTGTGTTTTGGGGCTAGTGACTTAAAGTTTGTGATGACAAGGACAAGTCTCTATTACACATTGAAATATCACTAATGACTATCACAGTGCCTGAAACAATTGCACTCAATTAAATAATGGTTGAATAAATTTTTGAGAGGGATTTGTAGTTTGTCTGTGTTATTTGTACTTTTTATGGCATCACATAATATATATGTACATATGTAGCACCTGTGTGATTGTGTGTGTGTGCACATGTGCATGTTCACAAAGGATACATGGTATAAGTAGCTGAAAAAATTATACCAAGTTTTTTCATAAAATAGAACTAATAAATACATTACAGACTTTCTGGGTAGGAATACTAGAAATATTTGGACACAACTGATTTTTAGTCATTATCCTCTTCATCAGTTTGGACAGGAGTTAACCTGGACTTAGAAAATCAGAAAGGGGAAAATAGGTCTCTGTTTAATCAAAGTCTCTGACTTTTGGGGAGAAAATTATCTCCCAAAGAGTCTCTGGAAACAAATTGCTTAATGCTAGACTACAAAGGGGAAATAAAAGCATAGGACAGTCTTAACTTTTATTGTGTTTCCAAATTTGTAGTACTGAATAACTTCTCAGAAATGTAGATGACTCATGAGCTTTCTTTCTGATTATGGTAATAATAACATTAATAATAATTCATGTAATATAAACTATTTGACTGAGACACACTTTGGTAATCTGTACACTATTAGATAAACTATCTCTTCGAAGCCTGCAATACATTAATGTGGAACACCTGATATTTGACTGTCTTCCAGATGGAGGGACAGCTTGAAAAATGCCATCATACTTTACAACTTTTAGAAAGTGTGGGGTGAATGCATTTGCCATTAGCTTTAAACAGCTTGGATTATTTACAGGTGCACATGTGTTTAATGTGGGATTTCAGGGGATTTAAAATATTATTAGATTCAATCACTGATCACAGAGTATAGGTGTGGTATGTGAGCAATGTGATTTGATGCCTTAATTAATTACCTTAGAACAGAATACATCTGTTTTGTGAGGTTGGGGGGATGATAAAATACCATTTCAATTTTATATTTGATTATTGAGTGTCACTGAAGAACTTCTTACCTTTGTAAAGATGTCATATCTCAGGTTTATCCTCTATTGTTTTTAGGAGACTAATAATCACAGAAAAAAATATAAAAATATGGTGTCTAATTTTCAAGAATAACTTAGACACCTGTACCCATAAAATAACTAAAGTATGGATTTCTACCTGATAAAGATTTATATTAGGATGCAACCTAAAAGAGTACATGAGTCTATATTCTTGAAGATTAGGAAATTGACATTGAATCTGGTTAAATTAGAGAAGGAATCATATATATTATAATTATGTATCATATTATACATACATTATATATGTACATATACAGAAATGTCTATATTCTTTACTCTCCTAACTATCAAGCCTAGACTAGGAACTGAATATCCAGTAGATAGCCAAGCCAGACATAGGCCCTCTCTTCCTGAAGTTTACATTCTCATGGAATACTGGTATTAAAGAACTCTCCCTCAAATAAATATGCAAATAAAATCTGGCAGGGCTCTCAAAGAAAATAGGATGTTATTAGAAAGAACAACAGAGACAGGATGGGTCTAATTTGGTTGTTGGTGGAGATGGGTCAGGGAAGGCTTCTCTGAAAATGCTAAAGGATGAAAATGGAAAAGTCCCCTAAGCGAGAAAAGTGGTTGGAGCTTAGCTCAGAGCATGGAAAGATTACTTTGTTGTAGGATGGTACCAAATCCAAGGTTTCCATGTAACTTTCTAGTTTTTCTGAATAATACTATTCAATTTAAGTGTTCACTTTGAGAAGGAATATACATTCCAAGAAGGACTCCTTGTGGTTAATTGGGCTCAAATTCATAATCAGAGTCTAGCAGCCTTAGCTGACAGGGTCCTTTTACACAGGTGGCATAATAGGTAGAGCCACAGATTAAACTTCCAAGCCTTCTGTATCAAGTGCCTGTGGGCTGAGCCAACCCTTATAAAGAAGTTCCTGGAATCATGTTTTGATCAATAGGCTGAGACCTGCCCCATCTATTGGAAACTGTGCAACCATATCCTCATTTGCATCTTTACTGACCGAAGTGTTTCCATAATGACCATTCAGGATGCAAAAAGCTGACCAATCAGGACAGTGCTATTTGGACCAATCAAATTGTGCAAATTTGGACTCCTTATTTGCATAAAAATGAACAAATTAGGGCCCAGGATGGGTACTTTTCTTTATAAAACATAAGGTCACCAACCATCCTCCTTTAGGCAGGACAGTCCTCCTTTTAGAAGTTCTGTCCTCCCTCAAAAAGTGTCCTCCTAGATGTCCTCCTTTTCGACTTGTGTTCAGTTTTTATCCACAGAACTACCAGACATTAAAATAGACCACAATTATCTATTTGAAGAAATTAGAAAATGGAATATTTATTTAAATTCTGAAAATTGGTCGAGTGGGAAAATGAACATGTTGAAGTTGATAAAAGATGGGTGGAAATATTCAACCATTTCAAAAATGCACATATATCATATGAAAATTTACTTCTTCTAGTCCAATTTACATTGTGTTGCCCCGGCACTAACGCAGCAGTTGAAAGGGTATTTTCAATTGCTAATGATTTTTGGACAACTGAAAAATCAAGACTGAATGTTGATGCTCTAGCTGCAGCACTTGCTGTGAAATTCAATATGAAAAATAGTTCTTGTATGAATATTTCTAATATTTTGTTAGAAAATGACACATTAACAAAAAAATTCATTCAATCGAAAAATATTCATATTTAAATTATTAATCATAATATGCCTGCGTTATCTATTTACTATATTATAATGCATTCTGTTTAGTTATTGTTGCAAAGAATATTTGTTTCTTTAATTTTGTCCTCCTTATTTATTTATGTCCTCCTTTTCATTGGAAAAAAGTTGGTCACCTTATAAAACATGATCTGCGCTTTGTCTCCAGGAGGGTACTTAACAGTTTCCTCTGAGGCTGTGTTTCTGTTTTATAAACTGTTCATTTGAATAAAGTTTCTCCTTTTACTACACTCTAGGTTCCAGAATGTTGTTGGTATTGGATTGGTGGCAGCAACCTCTTGTTGACACAAGACAAAATGTGTCAACATTTTGTTAATTCCATGTTCTGATAGGTAATCTGATGGTTTGTTTAGAGTAGTCTTTCTCAATCACTGACGCTGTGAATGTGTTCCACTTATTCTGTCCTATTCTTGTTTTATCTTCCAAACAGGAATCACAGTCTCTTATTACTTTGTTTACTTGCTTACTTCTGAATATTATCTCCAATAGATTGATGTATCTGCTCGGAGACTACTATATCCAAAGCACCTAACGCTGTGTTTGGCATATGGAAAACGTTCAGCAAATACTTGCTGAATGAAATGATGAAGGATCTAATGAAAGAATAATGATAAAGAGGAAATACTTGAATCCAAGGTTCTCAAAATCTAGCCAAGAGCATTAAGAAGTGTGTGATAAAAGCTTTAATAGAAGTTAGCAGGAAGTGTTATGGGAGAAGGGTGAATGGTGCATCTAACAGGGGAAGAAACAAGGGAAATCTGGAGTACAGCTATACTCAAAGATGAGGTGATTATTTTCTGGATTCAGACCACCTGTAAATAAATGAAATCGCTCCCAGGCAAACTCTAGAACAACTTTTCAAATGAGCTTCCCATTTTAGAATCATTATTTTTTAAAAGGGCCATGAGAATGGATTGTTCTCCAAAAAACGGAACCTTGTTTTAGTACCATCTACAGCACCCACTACTTGCCCCTTCTGGCTGTAGGAATTATTGTTCTCCTGGTTTCCTGACACCCCTTTCCCGGCTCCCATTGTCAACTCTCGGAAGACACGCGCCATGGCCTTCGGGCTATTTGTTAGGTGGGTGGAGGAACTTTTACTACCTCATCCCTAGAGTTCCTGAAATGCAATGCCTTGCGGGGTTCGTCCGGAAGGAAAGAAAAGGAACAATTTGTTACTTAGAGCTCCAGCTGTTTTTACCTTTAATCCCGTGGGTCTGTCATATCTGGTCTCCGCCTACCTAGCTCAGCCTTTGACAGTTCACAGAGCAATAGCCAGCTCCCTGAGCGAGCGCTCTTTGCCACCCTTCCTGCCGCCTGCAAAAGAAAACAAGCTGCCAGGTGGAGGACAAGTAACTGGACCGGCGACCAAAGGCCGCGCTCCTGGACGGCTCAGCGGGCTGAAGCCGACACCGCAGCCGAGGGGCGGAGCGCGCGCCCCGCCCCGGGGCGTGGCCTCCAGGACGCCCCGCCTCCGCCCCGGGCGTCACAGCCCGCCCGCCCCGCCTCCGCGCAGCTCGCTCCGGGCTTTCAATTTCCACTCGCCTCCAGCAAGCTATCGCTTCGGTCTCAGAGTGTGACTGACGCCTGAGGACGCACGGAGGGTCGGTCTCTAGGCGACTCCAGACTGTAGGCACTACCATGGCTCCGGTGCTTAGCAAGGACACAGCGGACATCGAGGTACCGCCTGCGCGCTGGCTCTCCGGGGGCGGGTGGAGGGCCCAGCCGGTGGGGGCCGGGAAGGTGCCGCGGCCGGCGCCTGGCCCCGGGAAGACTGGGAGACCGGGACACTTGACTTCCGCGGGCGGTCTGCGGGGTGACGGCGGAACCAGAGCCCGGCTCGGGCGGACGGAGACACAGTGGAGGAGTTCCTTTGGGGGTGGGACGGGGCTGTTCACTTCGGAGGGGATGAAGGAAGCCTGTCCCGTCCTGCCCTGACTGGTGTGACTGAAAGAAGCACACGAGCAGGAGAGAGGTGGATCCTGCAGGACCGGAGTGCCCGTTTCCCAACCCAGTCTCTCCGTACGTCCCGGTTCGCCCCCCATATGCGTTTCAGGACACCTGTCTGCTGTCCCCACTTTCAGTATCTGAATCCCGAGGATTTGCGAAGGTGGAGGATGTACACAAAGGAAATCTGTGTGTTACCGATTAGCCCTAGCACTGCTTACCAAATAATTTAGCGTAGAGAAGAATGAAGCAAAGTATTGAGAACATGAAAAATGCTGTGCCGCAGAAAAACACCAACTCTGTTTTTCTCTCCTTTCAACATTTTACTCCCTCTTGCACTCTATTTCTGTATAAATATCTAACTTCCTGTGAATAAGGTCTTCCCTGAAATGACCATTACCTTTGAGTTCTCCTTAGGATCTTTGTGTCTGAATTGAGAATATTTAATTGTAAAGTGACTTTTGACATACTAACCTATGTCAGCATATCTAAGAGATGAACTGCTTTTTTTAGTAATAGTGTTTTTTGCTATGTTTTGTTTGGGATTATTATTTATTTCAGTCTCCGACTCCAAGATGTGTATATACATGTGTGCATATGTTTTCTTTAGAAATTACAATTTTTTTTCCCCTCAGTCCTTTCATGGGCTCAAGTGAAAGTTTAAAACCACCTGTTTGCAGAAGAGCTGCTTTCACCCTATTTTGCCATGTCACGCATTAGTTGAAAGAATTTTGTGTTCTGTTTGGTAGTAGTGTTTTCTCCAGACTCCATACGTTGGCTTGAAAAATCAATTTTTGTAACAAGAGCCAAAGTATACCAGAGCTGTCCAGAAAAAAAATCCAGCTATAAATGCCTCTGTTTTGCGTATTACATGGCTGGATACTTTCTGGACAGCTCTTGTATTATGTGTACCTCTCTAGTTAATTTACTTGTGGTTTCTTTTGTGGATAATTTAATTTTTCATATTAATCAGTATGATAATTTCAACCCAATATTTATTTATGTGTGCACAGGGCAAAAGATACTTCATTTATTATCTTTTTGGTCCTTGTTACTTTGACTTAACCAAATCCTTTTTTTCCCCTGTATGACGTCAATAATAGCAAATTTCTGATTGCATTTGGCAGTACTGATTTCAGAAATAAGAGTGTCAGAGGACAGGTGATTTTGGATTTTGACCTTTGAATTTCAGAATGGTATATTATCTGCTTTACTGATTTCTTTCTCTGTATCTCTCTTGCAGTTGTCTTTGAAATCAGTTCTTAACCACATTACACTAAGGGAAAGCATGTCAGTGAAACATTAACTGGCTTAATGTCATATATTGTTTCAACCTAGACTATTTAAGAAGTCCAAACCCTCAGCTAACCTTAATCTAACCTTAATCTATGTGACCAGTAGACTTAACATTAATTATAATCTAAAATAGTGGTATTCAAGGTACCTTACCTTTTCCTCAAAGTATTAATAATATCTGTGATTTATGAGCAAGAATACCACGAAAGAGTATAATGTTAATCAGTAAAATATAATTCAGCGAGGAAAATAAATTAAACCTAAAGGAACACATTCAAGTGTAGTTGGTCCTGTTGACTGACAAAAGTTCACTTTTGTTTGAAGAATCAGAATGATTTATGAAAGATCGGTTTTCTATACAATTCAAATGCATACATGGACTTATACTTTCCTCAAATGAATTTATTAAACCCATTATCTAGAGGTTGATTTGACTTTGACCATTGCCTTAGTCTCAAATATGTGAAGCAAGTAATTAAAAAAAAAATTATCAGTATGAAAACAGAGTACATGTTCACTTGATAAATGTGAGAAGAACAGAAAGTGGTGGTGACAACCCACTATAATAGTGATTTCGTTTCCCTTCAAAGCTATTTACAGAATCTTAGGTTTCAGTGAAGCAGCCAAGAAATATCTTTGTTTCTGAGGAAAAGGTTATTGAGGTATAAAAAGGTGCTTTGTGTTCTCACTCCATGATTTCTGGCTTCAATCCAATATCACATCAGAGTTTGAAGGGTTGGGAGCGTGAACAAAAATGAAGTCACCAAACTCCAAAACTGGAAGGATGCATTAGTAGATAATAAATGCTAGGTAATAGAACCTAGCTCATATACTCAAAAGTTATCATTGTCAAAATGGGAGTAATTACATGAGAAGTCAGATTTTTTTCCCCAGACACATTGTTGTGGTACAGACCCAGGTATCTGGAACTACCGGTAAACTCCTGGGGTTGAGGTCTAGTTCTACTCCTGTTTAGCCCTGTGACTTTGGGCAGGTTATCCAGCTTTTCTAAGTCATATTTGCATAATATGTTAAGTAAGGAAAATAATAATAGAAAAGTTAATTAACAAATGCTACAAGTTGACATTTTCTTATGAAAAAGGCCAAACATGTTAAAAAGTAAAAGATACAGAAAAATATAAGGAAAATCAATGGCAATGAAATAATTGGTATTCTAAAGTTTATTAATAGTATCTGTATATGTGTACTTTTAAAAATTGCTTTGTGGACTCGCTTTTGGGATATACCTGAATTTTGTCAAGGATGACCTTTGAATACAAATTCTCCTGGGAAGATTTCAAAGAAGGTGACTATCAGACATTGATCACTTTCTCTGACATTAGCAGTACTCTCACAGTACTTTGTTTGGTTTGAATTGATAACCGATATAGATCTGCACATTTAAAAACAAGTAAGAATGATTTGGAAGTGTTCACTTTTGTTTACTACCTTGTACCCCTTCACTGACATGGATAATTGAGAACAGACTATAAAAATGTGGCTAAAAGAAAATGTGTGTAGCATCAGGGAGTTTTTAACTCTTTGAATACTTACTAGTGATTTTGGTAAACATTTACAACCAAACCAAATTGATACCAACCACTCTACTGCTTCTACAACCACAAGTCAAGTCCATTCCTTGAATTATCAGTTAGTATTAGGGGTTATAACTCATTTTCAAATTTACTCTGAGTAAAAAGGGACTTCAGTCCACAAAATTGGAATGTATTTCAAGTGAAATAAAAATGGTTTTTGAATTACGTATACAATGACTTCTATTCATTTGAGAAGATAATTGAGAATTCTCTGTTTATTAAATAAGGCAATAAGATAATAAAATAATGGTTTTGGAAAATGGAGTATAATATAAACAAATTTTGGAGTAAGCAAATTTTAAGGAGTGTTTTGAAAATGAATTGGTAGAGATGGCAAAAGATTATTTCAGAATACCCTTTATCATAACTGCTTTTGTCCCTAGGGAGAAGGGTCGTGGTCCAAAGGAGGAAAAAGTATTTAACTTTTCAGAAGCTATGGGGGGTTATTTATTTATTTGCTTAACTTTAACTTATCTTTAAATTTATTTTGTGAGTTTGTTAAAAATGTGCTAGTCTTTCCTTCTTTAAGTTGTCCAGTGGACCACACATTTTTTTTTTTTTTTTTTACATTTAAGTAATACTCCTTTCTAAGGAATTTAGCTGGGAAGTAGAAATGTGTCTGATTATGTGATGTGGAGAGTTACTTCATTCCAGAGATGGCTCCTTGCAGTTTTAAGGTACTACACATTCTTGTGGTTAAGTATGGAGATAATATATATATATATATATATATATATATATATATATATACACATACATATATATATATATATATATATATATTTCAGTATAGTTAAAAAAAATTCTACCTCCACATGAATTCAGATGACTGGTTTCAGTAGTTAAATTAAAAACTGAGATTAATGGCTAATGATGAATCTATCATTAGGGAGATTTTTAGATTGGATCTGCTTAATTTTAATCAGATAGTGTTGACTGGTTGCTTAATTGTAATAGTGTGCTAGAATTCAATGGCCTCCTTTCTTACATTCTGAAAGAAAAGTCTAGTTTTGGAAAGCTGAATATTTACAGTAAGAAATTAATAAGAATTTCAAGAAAATGTAGAGTCAAAATGCTAAAATAGTTGATCTTTAAGCAATCATGTCTTTCCGTAACTATTTAAATACAGCATCTTACCAAACTCTATAAACAGGCAACAACACAAGAACTGAAAAATAGAAGTTCCAGTAAGATAAACATGTCTGGTCACTATGGGAGACTTCTAATAATTAGCATAAGCCTAAATTGCAAAATTAGAAACACTAAAATTTAAGACAATGAGACTAAAAATTAAGTAATAAAAAGATAAGATAATGAAAATATGATAAGAGATTTGAAATAGTTCAGTTATCAGTACAGCTGAAAAGGAGATTAAAAAGTAAGATCTGCCAATTTATTTTTCTGCCTCTTAGCTGTAGGGACACAATGACAAATATGAGGCAGGAACCTTTAGTCCTTAAAAGCATAAGGAAAATTTTGTCATCTATACCTTGCCTTGATTTGAAAATATTTAGTAAGGCATTCTAAGATTATACATTAATCTATATTTAGGATTTTTATTTTCTTTTTAAAGATTTATTTTTTGTTTTTGACACACAGAGAGGTACAGAGATGGACAGAGGGAAGGGGGAGGGCCCAGAACAGTCTCCATAGTTGTATGTCATCAGTTTTCAACATGTTTTCATTCCACATTTTGGGCAGGGGCTATGCAACACAGGAACTGGGCTGGGGGCCTCCCACATGGGAGGCATGCCCCCTCGAGCCAGAGGCTGAACTGGGGGCCTCCCTCATGGGAACTACACACCAATTCAGCATATAGGTTCACATGGGCCAGAGCCAGGATTCGATTCTCCATTCCTGGGGATGCAAAGTGAGTGCTTTACCTGCTGAGCCAACCTGGCTTCCCCAGGATTTTTATTTTCAAATGTGACATAGGTACATTCTGGACTTCATTTGCTTTTAATCCTCAGTGTCAAGACAGTTTGGCTTTCAACATCAATAGTGTGGGTGTTCACAGATATCCTACAGCCAATTATACTACTGAGATAACTCTTAATAGGATTGTGTCTTTCCTGTGGTTTATAATTATTACTTCTTGCTTTGCTCTGAATTAAAATGTTATATTAGTAGACACGAAATATCTGCATTTAACTCAACATGTAACATTTCTTTTAGATGGAACAGTTACTATTTATTGATCTTAGGAATTCAGTACTTTTGTATAAAGTTATTTTGTATTTCACAACATTGTTTCATTTCATGGTTCGTTAAAAAAAAAAAAAGCATTATATTAAAACATCCTAGTTTCAAATCCTGGATCTATGTTTTTATTTTTATTTGTGGGATTGTGGTTGAGTTCTTTCCTGGGTTGTTGTCATTTCTTTCCATGTCATTTAGATTTAATCTCAGTTATTTCATGTAGTAATTGGAGTCATGTACATATGATGCCTTCAAACAGCATCTGTCACATGAAATGTATGTTTTTCAATGGTAGTAGTTATTTTAAATATTATTATTGCATATATCATGTGTGTTATATAAACATAATTTGGCTAGAATTTTGTTCAACTCTAAGACTTAACTAGCAGTATCAAAGTCTTAAAATATGTGAGGGAGGAGAGAGTTAATGACGTTAAAAGAATGATGAGGGAGGCTCATGATAGTTTCAAAAATATTGCAGATATGTGTTAGGGGAAAGTTCCTGAATTCTAGTTGTTAGTATTACCAGTGAGAGGAGGGAGTGTCTGCAATTCAGGCCAAATTTTGCTTTCTATTTCTATTTAAAAAATATTTTTAATATGGACTGTATTGCCAGCCCTCTAGTGTAAGCTGCAGGAGATTGAAAAGAAGTATGTGGCATAGGCCTTTTTATATATAGGATCTTCCACATCTAATGTATTGAGGATGAGATTCAAATCCAGGACTGACTGCCCCTCCCTCAACGCCACTGTTTTACTGCAGTGGATTTTCTGAGTGTTTTTGAGACCAGATCCAGACCAATGCAGTGGTGAAAATTATTTCTTGGCATTCTCAGTGATACTTAAAGAGATTTGGGTTGTCCTTTCTGAAGAGAAATCCCTACACAATTATTAAAAAGAAAAACAAAACTCAGATTATTTCTCTGTACAAACTAGACTAAGTTTATGATTTCTCTAAACAAGCATATTAGCTTCAAATAAAGGTGTTTTTCTAGATTTCTAAGCACCCCTGCACATACTCTGTTTTTTCTTAAGTAGCTTTTTGAGTCCTGGGAAGGAGGGAGTTGGAGTTAACCTAGTTTGCACCAGGTAAAGGTAAACCGTGCCCTTTCTGAAGTATGATTCTGATAACAAACTTTTTGTACTAGGTTATAATAATTTTATTTCTTTGAGAATTTCAGCTTGGTTGTGTATAGCATTCTCACCTTCTCTAGCTCGATCATAATAATTAAAGAGACAGTCTGTGTCCCTACCTCCCAGGTGCTTGGAAATTGATATTATGAGTGCTTATGAATGTCCCCTTGAGGCCCTCCTGACTGGGCCACTTTGAAGAAAAATCTCTTCATCAATAATGAAGCCCTGAGGGCCACTTCTCAGGAGACCCACACAAAATTACCTGTCAACTCCAGGCCTGATTTATACAGATGGTGCTCATGGAGGGAGCCCCGACTGTACCATCCCTCCCCCATATTTTATTACCAACCATCCTCTGCTGTTACCCTTGCCTCACCTACTGCACTTTCACTTCTCTCCCCAAACTTCATCCTTCAATTTTCAATTTGTTTTACCTACCCAGGATTGAATTATTGTTTGTGGATCATTTGTTAAATCTTTGTAAAATCCTTTGAATGATATTAAATGACTATAATAATGCCAACGATTTGAAAACTTGTAGGTTAATGTAAAGGCCATGTGAAAATCTTGAGCAAACAACAGAAGAGAATGCATATTTTCTGTCTTAATTAAAATAAGTATTCTGGGATAGGGGACAAGCCTGGGGATATTTTTGCTCTTTGTGTTGCTCTCTGACCTTGTGCAAGTGCTTCAACCCCTGTGAAGAGTTTGCTGATAACCCAGTAAGTTTGCTATTGATTAGTCTTTTGAGGATGGTTTGTGATAAAATGTGGCAGTGGTGAAAATGTTTGGAAGTGTGGCTTGCTGAATGGTCATATTAAGGAATGCAGAAATGGTGATGTCTTAACTACTCTATTTTACATGCTGGATAGGATTAAATGTCCTATTTATTTATATCAGCTCTATGGATTTGATGTGTTTGCCTGCTTCCTTTCTTTTTAAATCAAATGAAGGAGCAAAATCTCTCATGAGCATGTAGAAAAGTCAGTTTCTTCTATTAATATATACGGCTGGATTTCTGTAAGGGTGATCTGGAATTAATAAACCAAATATATATTTTGTGTCTCTAGGATAATGCTCTTTTTAGCTAGGAAATTAAGATCAGAGATTCTAAAAAAATGTTGGGACTTTCTCTCTAAATCGGTTTCTCCGGTGTGTTTGTTATTGATAACTGTCAGTGGAAACCAGAGATGGGGTTCTCAGCCTCACAGAGTGTTCCCACTACCTTTCTCTGATTCCTTGCACCACAGTGACTCAAAATTTTGATGACTTTCAGTTATTCTTCCATGGCAAATATTAGGGAGTACTGGGGTAAGATGTTTGAAATTCTCCATAATTCAAAGAAGACATTCAGTCTTTCTTCTTCATAGATCCCTAGGGCTGAAGCATAACAACTTCCACAACAAAATACTCTTGTTGGGGGTTATTTTTCATTGAAGTTTTTTCATTACTCTGTTTTAATTTTTTAATTATTTTTCATGTTCATTACGGAAGCTTTAAATGACTTATAAAAAAGTGAGACGAGTCCAAACGTACAGTCACACCACCCAAAACAACCATGCTGAAGTGATTTAGTACTTTCTGTTGCTATGAATGAGCTTTTCATTTTCCTTGAATAGTTTATTATTTTTTAATTTTATTTTATTGTTTTAGAGAAGGTGAGAGAGAGAGAGAGAGAGAGGGAGAGAGGGAGAGAGAGAGAGAGGAAAGGGACAGAGCAGTTCCAACAGCTGCACACAACCAGTTGTGACATAGTTTCACTCCAGACAGGTAGGTGTGGTGTTGCATGGGGCAGAAAGCAAACCTGGGGCCTCCTGCATGGGAAGCAAGAACCCTGTCTGCCATCTCAAGGACTACCAATTGTGCTGTAGCCCAGCACATGGGCCTGCACTGGCCAGGGCCGGGGCCGGGACTCTAACCCCAGACCCCATGGATGCAAGGCAAGTGCTCAACCTGCTAAGCTAGCCTGACATCCCCTGCATAATTTTAACCATATACAATTTTATATTTGCTTTCTTATCCTACAAGAAGTATATGCTCACATTTTTACTAACTTTTAAAATAGTTTTAAATAGTAGCATGATATTCTGTGGGAGTAGATACCAATGTTTATTCAATCCTCCTCTTTATTATCAAGGATTTACTTTGTTTTTAGTAGTAGTTATTAATATTAAGAATAATGCTTAAACAATTTTTTTTGGGTTTGTTTTTGTTTAAAGCGTTGTGTTGTAAATACACTTGAAATGGTTGGCTTTCATGACATATATTGCATTTTATTTCTGTCCTTCCCACCTAAATGATTCATTGAATTAAGCTTCTTTTAAAAAGTGTTATTTAAAAAGGAAAAGGAGCTCATCATTATTGGATGCAAAGACAGAAGAGACAAAATGGAATTGGAACCAATTCCCTATTTGCTTCACCCTCCCACCACTGATCCAAGGCTAGAGAACGCTTAGGCATCTGGATGCAGTTTCCTTTGATGTGGATGTGACTTGGTTTGGACTCAGTCTTGATCTGATGCTTCCTTGATAGCCTGATAGGTCCATATTTTTATTCCTCCATGAGAACAGAAAGAGTAAGATTGGATCTTAGGTTGTTACTGTGAATGGATAAATCTCAGGTTGTAATCTTGAATGAATAAATGCCATGCCAAGAGCAGATATTTCAACGTATGCCGGAGAATAGAACCTTTTATATTGTACCGCCTCCCCTCCCCAATCACTCTGGCATACCAGATTCTGGAAGAATTCTTATACCCTAGGTCTTTGCATTAGAAGCATGAGTGTGTATGTGAGAGTGTGTGTGTGTATGTACACATTTTTTTTTTTTTCTCATGATATCCAAAGAAGAAAGGGACAGTAAGTTCCTACATTGACTCTACTTATTTTTCTCATGGTGACAATTTTAATAAAGCAAAACATTTTTCTTAGGTGTGTTAAAATAACTTTCGATTCATGCTGCATATTTTTTATTGTTAAATTTATTGTGGTGACATTGGTTAGTGAAACTTACATAGGTTCCAGGTGTACAATTCTACATTACATCATCTAAGGGTTACATCATGTGTTCACCACCCAGAGTAAGTTCCCTCTCACTCCTCTCCCCATGCTACATTTTTAAGATAAAATTTACTTGCAACCTAAACTCCAAACATTGATATGCTTAAGCCTCTGTCCTTTTGAAAGAGAAATGGTGTCAAAGGAAATTCTTACATGACTCATGAAAAATATTGTCCCTCACTAGATAGTAATAAGCAAAACTTAAAATACTCTTTGTACTTGTTTTATATCACATATGAAAGTATTCTAGAATGGAAATTGTCAACACCAGGTATGACTGTTTTATGGATTTGAAATGTTTCTAGTTGTACTAATTTATATGAATGCTATTAGTGTATAAATGTGTATAAATGATACCCTTTTAAATGTTAATCATTGAGAAAATTTTTAATAAACTATTGGGTAAAAACTGTGTGGTTTAATTTTCATTTTTTTGAATACTGTTAAAATTGAACATTTCCCCATGTTTTAAAAGTTTGGATTTCCTTTTGATCAAATTATTTCAACAGAATATTAGTGTAAGAAATAAATACAAATAAGAAAACTAGTAATATCACAAACTTTAATAAAATAAATGCTAATGAAGTCTCAAATCAAATAAAATTAATGCTATTTTGGAAACATGCCATAAATTCAGAAACAGTAGTAAGCCAGTTGACTTGATCTATTATAATATTTATTAATGACATTTAATGAATGGATCATTATTATTATTGTAAATAATTATTTTATTATTTTGAGAGAAGGTGAGAGAGAGAGAGGAAAGAGGGGGAGGGCCCAGAGCAGTTTCCATAGTTGTACATCCTTAGTTATGACATAGTTTCATTCCATATATGTGGATGTGGGGCTGTGTAGAGTGGGAACCAAACTGGGGACCTCCCCCATGGGAGGCGAGAACCTTCGCAGCTATCCCACTGGTTACCAGTTACACTGCAGTTCAGCATAGGGGTTTGCAGAGACTGGGGCCAGGATTCAATCCTTGGACCTCGTGGTTGCAAGGCAAATGTTCAACCTTCTGAGCTATCCCAGCATTCCCTATTTTTTAAAATTATAATGAGAGTGTAGCATAGATTAGTGTCTAAAAATGTAGAGTCTGAAATTTGCATGTTAATGTTCATATCTAAGCTATGCCACTTATAGGTTCTGACCTTGGCAAATAACTTTTAACTTTTTAGGCCTCAGTTTTCTCATCTGTCACATTATTGTTTGACACCAGTGACTTTTCTGTCTCTTTGAAAATCTGTTCTTTGATGTTTTAAAAACATATACACTACTGTAACTTTTGTTTTGTCCATTCAAAAATACTTATTTAATTTCTTACTGTGTGCTAGGCTCTGGTCTACATTTTAGAAACACAGCTGCAAACAAGACAAAAGATTTCTGTTCTCAGTGAAGTTGCATTGCAGTAGAGTAATAATAGGCAGTAAAAAATTTAAGAATGTATGGTAATTTCAGATAGTATCTTGGGCTTCAGTAAAAGTAAACCAGAATAAGATGATGCAGTATCACCGGTAGGGCCTTCTTTATATGTGGGACACAGAGAGGGCTTTCTTATGGAGGTGATATATGAAGTCACACCTGAAAGACCAGAAGTCTGCCATGGCTTTTGAGGAAAAAAAAGGAAAGCAAATCTAAGAAGTCGGATTGATTGAAGTCTGAGGAACCAAGGTATGGGGGAAAATACAACTGTGGTATTTAATGGAAATAAGTTTAAAATTTTTATTTGAGTCCAAAGTAAAGCTATATAATAGGCAGCTCAAATGAACATCAGAAGATCCATGAAGAAGTAATAGCTGGTATTTGGAGATTATGGAATTGTTGATCTAAATCTGGTGTTTAAAGTCCTGGGGCTGAGACACATAGAGACTGTGGAGTTAGACCATGGGCTGAGGATTTAGGTGAGAAGAGAAAGTGTCTAAGGAGTCTCAAGTATCACAGAAACCAAGGAAGGAGGAAAGATTTGTTAGTCAACTCTCTTTATTGATCTTCAGAGGGTAAGATGAGACATAAAAATTCTTTTTGGTTTGTTAACTTGGAGAAAGTGTGAGCTTGCAATAGGTAGCTTAGAGAAAGCCTAGTAAAAATGGGCTGAAAAGAACATACGAGGACTGACAAGTTTGCAAGCTCATCCTAAAGAAAGTGCTACATACCTTGTTGCTGAATATCACTATGGTCACCTTCAAGGTACTCTCTTTGGGAAGCTATGCATTAATGCCAGTGCCTAGTCCACCTATCAAAGCAATTTAGGAATGCTTTTTCTGGAGTGGCCGTCAGAGCTGTCATCATAGTACCCTTGATGTCCTGAATGCCATCAAGATGTCATCCTTTCAATATTTCCTTTATCTTCGGGTAAAGAAAAAAGTCATTGGGGGCCAGATCAATTGAGTAGAAAAGGTGTTCCAATAAAGTTATTTGTTGACTGGCTAAAAATGCTCTCACAGACAGTGTTGTGTGAGCTGGCACATTTTTGTGATGCAAGAGCCATGAGTTGGTGAAGAGCTCAGGTCATTTTTGTCTAACTTTTTCATGCAGCCTCTTCAGCATTTCTAAATAGTCGACTTGGTTGACTGTCCAGTTGGTACAGATTCATAATGAACAATCCCTCTGATTTCACAGGTTAGCAGCATCATTTGACTCTTGATTTGGACTGAAAGAACATTTTTGGTTGTGGAGGATTGGCTGACTTTCATTGTGTACTTGGATGCTTTGTTTCAGCATTGTATTGGTACACCCATGTTTCGTCACTATTGATAACATGGCTGAAAACATAGTAGTCTCTCCAAAACGTCTTGGCAAACTTTGACTCTCTTTGCTTTTGTTCATGGATGAACTTCTTCAGGACCATTTTTGCACACCTTTCTCATGCCAAGATTTTCCTAACTTCCTTTATTGATGTTGACTTGGTCTGCTATGCTTCTCAGAATCAGCCAACAATTTTGACTCAAAATTTGATGAACTTTTGCAGTGTTTTTGTCAGTTCTTTTCATTACTGGCCACCCTGACCTCTCTTCATCAGTGACTGTTTCACCTCAGAAAAACTTTTAACCCATTTGTACACTGCTGTTTTAACAGCATTATCCTTACAAACTTGGACTAACTTGTCCCTGATTTCATTTCCACTCTCTCCAGGTTTAACAAGAAATTTAATGTGTGTTTGTTGCTCTAATTCAAGCTCCAACTTTCTCATGATGGCACACAAAAACATGCAACAAAACTAATGAATGTCACTCAGCAAGACACCACCACATGTCAATAGGAACACAGCTGTGAGATGATGATATACCAAGGTTATGAACCCTTACCAATTTGATTGTACAGTACTGACAACATAAGTGCATGTGGCAAGTTCATGAACTTAATTGTTGGACCTTATATAGGGAATTGAGGCAACACTAGGAAAGTCTGGAGAAAAATTTTGCTATAAACTTTTGCTAAATTTTTGAAAGGGGAGAATAGCACATGTACATATGTTAATGAAACATCCAGTAGAAGGAGACACCAGTGTTGAAGGACACTGAAGGAATAATTGCTTGTATAAAAGGATATGTTTGATGAGCAGGAATAGGATTGATAGTATAAGCATTAGTGTACACTGGAAGGCAGAGAGGGAGTATTGGGTGGTAGGAAGAACAGGGATTCCTGTCTTATGGTTTTTATTTTTTCAATAGAAGTTTGAGGCAAGATTACTCAGTGAGGATGATAGGAAAATAGGATATAAGTTTAAGGAACCAATAAAAGCATGAATATATTTTCTAGAAAGTGATAGAATGAAAGCAATAAGGAAGTATAGTAGAACAGATAAGCAGTTTTCTTTTTGTTTTCATTTGAAATTTGTCCAGAATTCACCTGCGCATATGAATATAATTGTGGATTGCCCAGCCACTTTTAGTTGTGTAGGTTCAAAGTAATTAAAGAAATGGGCATAATTGGAGTAAGATTTGCTTGGACAAGGGAGAGAGAGGGAGAGGGAGAGGGAGATGGAGAGAGAGAGAGAGAAAGGTATTATGAAGATATCAATGGCAAATCATGGAATCTACTCTGAGGGATATCAGAATATGAGGAGTGTGCTTATTGGATTGGTCATCTCAAGGTCAAAGATTTCTGGGAAAGTGGAAAATGTTAGAGGTGAGGATTAGAGTTATATGTTTGAAATAAAGCTTCTGGAGATAGTCAAGTCATTAATTCCTGTGTCAGGGAGATGCTGGCTGTGGTGGTGTGGAAGGACAAAAAATATTGATGGTGAGATGGTTAAGTAAGAGGTAGCTAGCTGCTGGATGACCATGTGGAGGCTGAAGTCACTAAGACTGCTGAAAAGAGGGTAGTCAAAGAGGAGAATTCGATGTGAAATTCTCCCTGAGTTTGGACAGAGGGTGGTGTTTTGACCAAGGGGTTCGTAGGTGACAGGAGCACAGAATTATAAGGAGTAGAGAACAGAGGAAAGATGATGTAAAGATATGTGAGAAAAGACAGCGATGTGATTGCAGAGGCAGAGAGGAGTGATGCATCCATTAGCCAGTGAACAACAGAACCTAGAAGAGACAAGGCAGGATTTCTATAAGCTTCAGAGGAAGTACGTCTCGGTGGACATCTTAATTTCAAACATCTAGTCTCCAGAACTCTGAGACAATAAATTCTCTTTGTTTTAAGCCATCAAGTTTGTGGTAATTTTTTATGGCAGCCCTAGGAAATCAATACAGATTTTGGTATGAGTTTCAAAGATGTTGGGATATTTATGGAAGAAGGTAGGAAAGAAGGAAGATATTTTGGAATTAGATATAGTAAGACTAGGGGTATCTAACATTTGTAAAATAAAAAACACTTTATTAAATTGAAATTCATAGTTTAAGGAAATAAGTGGGGTTGAATATTATATTTTAAGGCTTAACTATGCTTTTAAAGTCCTAGTTCTGTCACTTTTAGCTTTGTCAGCTTTAGCTAATTTTTCTGTGTATAAAATGGAGATTGTGATCATTTCCTGCCTACCTCACAGTGTTATTGTTTGGAGCAAATGAACGAGTAACTCATACCACCTTATGTGAGCTGATATTATCATGAAGTTGATTAACTTACAGGCATGCTCAGTCCTTGTATGAGGAGAAAATATATTTATTATCAAATATGGTCAAGAACCAAGTAGATAACTTTAAAATATCTACACTAAAATTTAAATACACATTTTCCAAAGCTTAAATTACAAAAAAACATTTTATACCTTTATTCAATTTTATAGGTTATTGGTGAGCGTTTACTATTGCCTAGGTACTACATTAACTATTACATGAGGACTGGCTAGAAAGATAAATGTGTTTCTCCTAAATGAGCTTATGGTACCAGAATGGAATTTGAGTCAAATTAACAAATAACTATAAATCAATACAGAAAGTGAAAAATATGCAGATTATAAATTCACATTCATGCAGTTCAGTGATTTAGTTTTACACTGTTTAATTTTATTTAATAATTGGTAATTTAGAAATTCATGTAAAATTTGTCACGATCCCCTCTAAACTTCACGCCAATTTTCAATACTTCAGGGGCCATAAAATGAGGTGGGTGTCATTTTCAAAGGACAGATTGAGGAGGGCTATCCAGGTTGAAATGGGCCAAGTGTAAGACAGGAATTGGCAGAGTTAAATTAAGAGAGGATGAATGTGGGTCTGTACTCTCACACATTTACCCCCCTGATGCCTTACCTGAAAACCTGTTTCCAGTTTTAAAAGATGTCTTGGTTTTAGATATGATGAAGCCAAGGGCATAAAAAGGATGAATGGCTTGATTAAAGTGAGTAGTGAACAGGAGAGTAAAACCTATGAAGATGAGCTCAGTTTTACCTGGCTGTCTATTCAGACATTAAAATACATGGCATGAAAACGAGAAATCAAAGAAGTGTAGGAATGTGAAGTCCTTCAAATGTTACCTTATTTTCTCTCCACTGTATGTATTCACAAAATTTTTCAATAAGATGTTTTATATTCTGTTGTTCAAGGAGTCCTTCATAAATGTAAATGAAGCAAGGTATGAATGGCTTCTATTCCATAGGCCAGATGGTGGCAGTGGAGGGAGCTGATGAGATACCATCAATCACTTCTCAATATGGTATCAACTGACCAGTTTTAACCTTTTTCAGGCTACTTTGACCTCTGACAGGACAGATTCTATATTTGTTGGAGAAAGTAGGAAAAAGAAGTAGGCAAAATGGACTGCAAGACTGAAATTGGTTTTGCGATTTTGTATATTCTTTTCTTTCTCCTTTAGTTTCTTAGACACATGTTATAAAGCTTTGATTCACTGGACCATTTTACTGAAGTACATTTTCTTTTGCATTCAACTTTATAGCAACAATGATATCGGTGTCAAAACAAGCAATTCATGTTTGAGGGCTTTAAAAAATGCCATTACAAGACTATGACCTACAATTAACTTTTTGCATCTTTTGTACTGTACAGTTTTGAATTAATTTTGCCACAATGGCAAGTACGTAGAAATTTATATTGTGTAATTTTAATTTGCACTACAGTGTTCAAAACAAACTGATTTGTCTAGTCCTCAGTTAATCTGAAAATGAAATAAACCAGGCTCTATGCAATTATTTAGTTTCTAAAATTTAGAATAGTATTCCTTCATAAAAATATGTGGCTTAAAAATCAGTGTAGTATTTGGATTTTATGACTTTCATTCCTTTAGTCAACTTTTCTGGGGGAAATTAAGTTACAGTGACTAGTTAGCTAGTTTTTGTGCTATTACCTAAGCTCATGAGTGTCTTTTCATACACATGGGAACAACTTTGAAGTGACATGGAACCTCAAGTTCCTTCCGTTACTATTAAGGTATTATCACTGAAATGTTATAATTACCTTGTTGCTCCATGAATCCTCTGGCATAATCTCTGAATCATGCCATTGTTTTAGTAATGGCATCTTTAAATGTAGTTTAAAAAAAAAAGAAATTAAGAAGAGCTTAAAGGAAAAGCAGCGGTGCTCTTTATTGTTCCTCTGGGTGACAGGCTTGTAAATCACTAATTGGGAGCATGGAAGAGGGGGAGCAGGGAAGCCCTGATGTGTAGTGTTTGCTGATGACCATTGGGTGACTGCATCCTCCATGGCAGATAATAAGCCCTAAAAATATGCAGTTGGAAAGAGATGCTTCCTATAGGCTTTCCCGTTGGAACTGGGTCTAGCACACCATTGACTCTCTGCACCCTCCTTCCTTGTCTTCTCCCAGTTCCTACTAGTAGGATTCCAATTTCTATTCAGCTTTTATATTTTTGGACGTTTTGTTTTTGTCTTTTACCATATGCATAGCAATTTTGAAAAAAGCACAGTTTTTTTTTTGTTTGTTTTTTTTAAGGCCAACTAAAGTTTAAGATTTTTTTTTTTAAATTTTTTTTGACAGAGAGAGAGAGAGAGAGAGATTGATACAGAGAGAGAACTGAACTGGGGGAGCTCCCAGCCCAGCATATGGTTCCGCACGGGCCGGGGCCGGGATTCGATCCTCGGTCCCCAGCGCTGCAAAGTGAGCGCTTAACCCATTGAGCAATCCCGGCTTCCCCTAAAGTTTAAGATTTTAAAACACTAAATAGTTGGATTACTTTAGTACAGTTTAACTAATTTAAATGATCAAACAATGGGCTAGGAAGTGAAAACAATGTATTCTAAGATACTACCAACAAAAGTTTTCCAAGGAATAATTTTAAAAATCATTATTGATCCTAAACATATTGCTATGTTCATAATAGAATTACCAGTAAATTAATAACCACAGACATTTCTACATTGCCCATGTTAGATATTAGTTTGTTAAACTAGTATGTTTGTCTATTTCAAGATTCTAATTATAGCAGAAACTCTACATTGGAACTGTTAAATGGATTGCGAGAAACACCAACTATATATACATTTAAAAATTATCAAACCCTTCATCCAGTATAAAATGGTGATAACTTAGAATATTTGGGATAACTATTATCCTGCAGTTTTAGGAGGGTGAAACTTCATTTTAGTTAAATGTTTCTTTCCTTTTTCAATAAAAATCTGTGTTCGATGTAACAAATTTTAAGAGAAAAGAAATCTGATATACATCTTTATGATATCGTTAAAGACATTGTTCTGAGTCCTTTGTTTCTATTTCACTTTATAGTAAATAATAGAAGGGATGTAATTAATTATCTATCTAGCCTTTGCTTCCTCAATTTTTAACACGTGTGTAAATAGCACGAATGTTGCTCACATCAATCCTGCTAGCTCCTTACGGAGTGACCTTGTTAATTCCCATCACAGTCTTCCATTAAGTCAAATTTTCTTCTATGCCCAACTATGCCAGCACAATAACCTTAATTATAACCAATATCTATCATCTTTGAGAAAAATGTTTATACCTTTGAATAAGTTGTAAGTGCCAGGGAGGCTTTCAGAAAGTTTGTAGATCTATACAGTGTTAGGAAGGGCCTTTTATTCAATACATGGAAGTTATCACAGTTACTTAACTTGAAATGGAGAATAATAGCTGATTGTTTCCTGGTGGTATGCCTTAAGAAAGTCTTAAAAGGCAAATGGTGCTGTTTAGTATGCTTCTTTTACAAAATACTCTATGGATAAAATAATAAAGACATCTTACTAGATGATGAATGCTATAAATTTGGTGAAATTATTACTCATTACAGAGCAATGTAACCGCTTAAAATTTATTTTCAGTATGAATCTGTAAATGACAGCTGAAGTGTAAAAAGCTTTGTATTGAAAGTCATGGTGATAATTTACTCATCTTAAAATTAGTATTCCAGTGGCAATGGAAAATGTTTAATGCTTAGAGAATTATTTTAAATATGGGGATCATGTCACTTTTCTTGGGGATATAAAATAAATCTAGCTTGATCCAGTAAATCTGAAACATTGAATTTCTGATCGTTCTTTGGTCTTACGATTTACACATCTCATGATTCTTGATCTATTTCTACTTTTGTGTATGGCTTCCAATCAGATGTCTGAGGCCCTGTGTAGTGGTATTTTTTTCTTTCTGTGAATTTGATGATTCATGGAGTCAGAAAACTTGGTTCTACTCTTCATGGCCCTTAACTTGGGTTGTCCTTTTACCATACTAGGTCCACCTATAACTGGACTTCCCTTGTGGCTCTAGCACAAGGGGGTGCAACTTAGTTCATTGCAAGGCTTTCTTTTTATGTCCTATAGAATATACTGAAGACACCAAGAAGAGTCATAGCCAATAATTATATTCAATAAGCTCAAAATCTAGTGGAGAAGATAGTCACATAAGCAGAAAATTTTAGTGTGGATTTCAGTAGAAGTACATGATCTAATAATGTGTGTAAAATAATTTTATAAATGGAAAGTGTTAAGTATATAATTTCTATTATAATGGAAATAGTGTTACTTGACATTTCTCAGTTGTAAACTGTATTTTTGGTACAAGAGCATCTGTGATTTCTTCACAATTAAAGAAAAATCTTAGCTTTTCAGTTAAGATGTCTGGATTTAATTCAAATCCAATAATTGAAAAAGGCACTTGAAACATGCTATATGTCACTGTCATTTTTTTTAGCCCATATGTCATTTGTAAGATGACACCAATATGCAAGTGATGTGCCAAAAAGAATTGAACATTTTTTTCTGAGCTAGTTCTCTTTCTCAACTTTTATCTTCTGTAGTTACCATTCTCCTTGTATCACAAATTATTGACATGGGAGGCACATTGATTTTTTTGTCTCTTCAAACCTATATGCATTGATGTCAACTCCTGCCATAACTTTCTTAACACATTTTCTAAGTTTTTCCTCTTTTCATTTAAACCAGGGTCTCCAAACTACAGCCAGATGCGGCCCATCAAAGCCCTCTCATCTGGCCCATGGAGACCTTTTTATCTGAATAAAATAATACTAAATAAATAATTAAAAACAACATCTATGTTTTGATTCTTTTTTATTTGGACCTCGAGTGTGTAGTCGGCCCCCAAACTGCTGTTTGATAGTTAATGCAGCCCCTTGGCTGAAAAGTTTGGAGACCCCTGATTTAAACCAACAGCAGATAACCAGTGTGTACCAGGTGGTTTGTTAGATGCTGTGGCTAATAGATGATAGACTTTTCTTTAAGGATGACTTTGGGTCTTCTTTACATTTTATCTGCACAAAAACAATTGATTTTATTATTTACATTGAATATCCATCTATACGTGAGTTACGTACATTAAAAATAAATATGAAGCTAATGTTATTGCTACCTATGGAGAAAGTACAGAGTACTGATTAGCAACATAGAATCTGAACCCAATATATGTGGGTTAGAATCTCTGTCACTCTCTAGGCAAGTTATTCAGCCTTCTTGCAATTTTGTTCTCTTGCTTATAAAATGGCAATAATAATACTAATGCAATCATAGGATTGTCATGATAATCAACTTGGAAAACACTTAGAAAGGTGTCTGGCACACTGGAATCCTGCATTTAACATCAGCAATTAACAAACAGTTATTTGATAGTGGACCATTAGAAAAATGTGTCTCAAGTATTATTTTCAAGCAAGAGACATAAAATTTTGAGAAAAAAGGAGTTAAATTGTCTTCTAGTTTGAAATATATATTAGGCTGAGAACAAATACTGAAATTAAGTCAGAATATTGATAGAGGTGGTGTATCTTGGGAGCTCAGGAAGTGTGTTATCTACACAGCTTGTTTGCGAGTGTGGATTAAAGAGAGGGAGTTGTATGCAGGGGATGGTTATGGAAGGTTTCCGGAAAACAGTCTATAAAAGGAACATTGGATACATTTTTATTCACATAGTTTTGCTATATTATAAAAAATTCATATCAGTTAAAATGGAGAAACCTATTAGCAGCCAATCAATGGAGATTAAAATAAATTTTTTTTTTCCCTGTGCTGGCACAACCACATTTCCATTGATCATTTTTTGAAATGAGTAATTTTTGGTTTAGGATTTTTGACATCTTGATGGATTTCAAGAAAAATACCAACTTATGCTGATGTGATTTCCCATTTGTCTTTTAAGTACATAAGCCAAATGCTTTCATTTTGACATTTATAAACACCCTGGCTCTGAATATTTTCCCTTGTTGATTGGTCTATCAGTGCTTCCCACACTTAGTTGGCCACCAGAATCACCTTGGGCACTGTAAGAACCAGATTATGAGGCATAATATAAAGAAATTAATAAGTGACTTACATAACACAGTAATTTATTTCTGCCTCAAGTATAGTAGTCCAGAGGTATGTAGTACAGGGCATGAAGTACCTTTTTCTTGTCAACATTATTTATCTTTCCACTCTGATGTCCACCTCACTGTTCAAGTTGGAAGTTAGAGCTCTGAAAGGAGGAAGGCAGGAATAAAGAAGGGTGTGCCCCTCCCTTTAGTGAGACTCCCCCATCCCAAAGACCCACATTAATACATATGTCTAACTGGCTGCCACTTAATTGAATACAAAAGAATGGAAAAATCACTTTATTGCCATTCTGAGATTTTTTTTGTGTTGTTTTGGTCAAGTTGTTTTACAAAATTAAGTTATGTAGGAGGGAGTGGCCGTTAAAATGTGATTCTCTTGTTGCTGCTTCCACTTCTGCTCAAAATGGAGTGATAGACAATGAGTTTATGTTTTCTGTCATGAACCCCCCAGACCATTCTCAGGTTCGTTGATTCACCAGAAGTATTCACAGGATTCAAAAGTTGTTATAGTCACGGTTACACTTTATGACAATGAAAGATAGATTAACACCAACAAAGAGAAAAAGCACATCGATGAAAGCCCAGAGGAGACCAGGCACTACGGTAGTTTCCAGGTATCCTTTTTTGGTGGAGTCATACAGGATATGCTTAATAGCCCCAGCAATGATACGTGACAATATGTGTGAAGTGTTGCTAACCAGGGAGGCTGAAAAAAGCTTTAGTGTCCAGGGTTTTTATTGGGCATTAGTCATATAGGCATGTAGTGCTGCATGACTGAGTTCAGTTACCCAAACTCCAGACCATTAGAGAAAAAGCAGATGTTCATCATTAATCACCTTGTTAGCTTAAACTACCTACTCAAACTGGTGTGGTGTGGCCCAAGGCCTGCGGCATACAGAACACTCTGTCATTCAGAGCGTCCTCAGCTTGGTGCCCAGGAGTAGATGAAGGGCCACTTCTGAAAATTGACCTTTTTGGGGAATGTGCAGGATAGCAACTCAGGCCTACTGAATTAACCCTTTTCTTCATAAATTACCACCTGACACAATAAAAAAGAAACAATATATGAAACTGTGGTTTTCAAGGTACTGGATATCAGATAACAAAAGATAGTTATCCCCATGAGACGATTAGGAAAGCCCCAATATTTTCTTTTACTCTCTTGGGAGAGTTTATAATCTTCAACTTAGGAAAAGGGGAACCCACAAAGAGCTGGGTTGCCTCCCTCAGTTGAGGAGGCAGAGTTGACTGTCTTGGGAGACCAAGAAACTGGAGTTTATAGAAAGAGTAACAAGCAAGAGATCATCTCAAAGAGAAACCTGTAGTAATAATTGGTACATGAATGTAAGAAAAACAATTCAAGGCTGGGTAAAGAACAGCCTGAGAAAACCAGAATAAACAGTACCTGATAGTCACTGGTCTGAGAAGAGGGCCTTCTCCCATCAGCCTCATGATTCACAGGATATTAAATACACAGGAGTTTCTTGCCTCTGTAGTTTGAAATAATTAGCCCTAAACCAAATGTTACTCAAGTACAACCTTACCAATAAAAAAAGGAATACTTGGGGAAGCCGGGATGGCTCAGTGGGTTAGGCGCTCACTTTGCAGCGCAGGGGACCGAGGATCGAATCCCGGCCCCGGCCCATGCGAAACCATATGCTGAACTGGGAGCTCCCCCAGTTCAGCTCCCTCTCTGTCTCTGTATCTCTCTCTCTTTCTCCCTCTCTGTCAAAAAAAAAAATGTTAAAAAAAGGAATACTTGAAAGGATCATGCTATTTCTACGTAAATCAACTGTGTCTTAAACCAAAATTCGAGAATATTTATGGAACTACAAAGACATCTTGCACCCAACAAATTAAAATCCACTGTATTTGACATCCAATTAAACATTATCAGGTATATTTGAAAAGAAGGAGGAAAATGCGACTTATAATGAGGATAAAAGTCAATGAATTGAAACATACTCAAAACTGACATAGATGTTAGAATTAGCAAAGAACATTAAAATACTTATTTTAACTGTCCTCTCTCTACATGTTCAAAAAGTTAAGTAAAGACATAGGAAATAAAAAAGGCAAATTGAACTTCTAGAAATAGTAACTATAATGTCTAAGAGGAATTACACTAAATAGGACTAAAAACATATTAGATATTGCAGAAGAAAATGGGGAACTTGAGGACATAGCAATAGTAACTATCCTAAATGAAACAGAGCGGGGGGAAAAAAAGAAAAGAAAAGCTGTGGTACAAATTCAGTGGCTTAATATATGAGGGCTGTCCAGAAAAAATCCAGCCATAAATGCCTCTGTTTTACATACTACATGGCTGGATACTTTCTGGACAGCCCTCATACGTGTAAATGGAATCCTCCAAGGAGAGGAGTGGTGAAGGGACGGGGAGACAGAAAAATTTGAAAAAATAAATCAAAAGTCCAAAAAGCCCAATGAAGCTTACTTAAGTAAAAGAAATATGAAAAACTTGTAAAGAATTCATACAACTCAACAACAAAAAAACAATCCAATTAAAAAGTGAGCCAAAGACCTAAATAGGTACTTCTCTCCCGAAGACATACAAATAGCCAACAGACACATGAAAAAATGCTCCACATCACTAGCAAGTAGGGAAATGCAAATAAAAACCACAATGAGATACCACCTCACACCTGTTTGAATGGCTATTATCAACAAGACAAGGAGTAACAAGTACTGGAGAGGCTGTGGAGAAAAAGGAACCCTCATACACTACTGGTGGGAATGCAAATTGTTACAACCCCTATGGAAGGCAGTATGGAGATTCCTCAAAAAACTAAAAATGGAATTGCCATATGACCCAGCAGCCCCTCTTCTGGGTATCTACCCCAGAAACCTGAAAACCTTAATTCACAAAGATATATGTACCCCAGTGTTCATTACAGCACTGTTTACAGTTGGCCTAGTCATGGAAACAACCAAAGTGTCCTTTGATAGATGACTGGACAAAGAAGTTGTGGCACATTTACACAATGGAATATTACTCAGCAATAAGAAAAGATGAAATACAGCCATTTTTGACAACATGGATGAACTCTGAAAACATCTTATTAAGCGAAATAAGTCAGACTGAAAGAATCAGGAAACATGTGACCTCACTCATAGATGGAATATAAAACTGAAAGTAACAAAGAAACAAAAACTCATGGACACAGTCAGTGGTTTGGTGGTTGCCTGGGGGGTGGGGGTGGGGAGGTGAGCGGGGAGGGCTGGGGGGGCACGGGTAGGGGATGTTAAGTGTAAAAAAAAAATATATATATGGAAAAAAATAGTTGTTTAAAACAATTTAATCTTCAGCCTGGAATCCTTAATGGCTATGAAAAAGTAGAAGTTTCCAGTGTTTCCTTATAGGCTGTCTTTTTATTTTTGTTTTTAAGCATAGACCAGACACATCACTATTAAAAAAAGAAAAAAAAAGAAATATGTAAAACTAAAGCAAGGCACATTATAATCAACTTGCTCAAAGCCATTGAAAAAGAGAAAATCTTCAAAACAGTGAGAGGAAAATAGGCGCAGTAGGCACAGAAGAACAAAGATAACGTAAAAACAGGTATCTTGATGGAAGCAATGCAAGTGTGAGGATAGGAGAGCAACATATTTGGAGTACCTGGGGGGAAAAGCTCTCAGTGTAGAATTCTACTCAGTGAAACTAACATTCAAAATAAGACTTTCAGACACTAAAGTTGAAAGAATTTATCAGCAGCAGCCCTACACTATAAGCGATGTTAAAGGAAGTCATGTCCTTCAAACTAGAAGGAAAATGATACAAGCTGAAAGTATGAATTTATACAAAGTTATATAAAACTACAAAATGGTGACTACATAGGTAAATATATGATTCCTACTTAATTAAACCTCATAAAACATGATTTTATATATATATATATATATATAGTGTTGAGCTTATAACATATATAAAAATAAAGGCAATGTGGATAAACCTTGAAAACATTGTGCTAAGTGAAAGAAATTCATCACAAAAGACCATCTATTATGTGATTCTATGTATATGACATTTCCAAAAGAGGTTAATTTATAGCAAGAAAACACATTATCTAATAAAAAATGGGCACAGTATCTAAACAGAAATTTCTCAAAAGAAGACATACAAATAGACAACAGGTTTACAGAAAGGTGTTCAATATCTCTAATCATTAGTAAAAATGCAAATATAAACTACAATGAGATATTACATTGCACCTGTTAGAATAGCTTTTCTCAGAAAGATTAAAGATAAGTGCTGAGGAAGCTGCAGAGGACAGGGAACCCTTGTACACTCTTGGTGGGAATATAAATTGGTATAGCCATTATGGAAAAGGGTATGAAAGTCACTGAAAATTAAAAAAAATAGAACTATGACCTTGCAGTCACATTTCTGGGTACATGTTAATATCTGAAGGATAGAAATCATTTTTGGAAGAGCTATTTGCGCTCTTATGTTCATTGCAGCACTATTCACATTCGCCAAGTTATAGAAACAACTCAATTGTTCATCAGTGGATTAATGGATACATAAAGTGTAGTATATGTACAAAGGCTGTCCAGAAAAATTCAGCCATAAATGCCTCTATTTTTCATGTTATATCACTGGATATTTTGTGGACAGCCCTCATATACAGTGGAATATTATTCAGCTATAAAAAGAAGAAAATTCTGTAATTTGTAATATGACTTGGGAAACATTATGCCAAGAAAAGTAAGCCAGGCACAGAAAGACAAATGTATGTTCTTAGTTATATGTAGAATCTAAAAAAGTCAAACTCACAGAAGAAAGGATTAGAATGGGGGTTTTCAGAGACTGGGGAGTAGGGAACATGGAGAGATGGTTGTCAAAGGATACAAAGTTGCAGTGAAGCAGTGTGAATTAGTTCTAGAGAGCATGGTGACTAGTTAATAATACTGTGTTGTAAACTTGAAATTTACTGAAAGTAGATCCTAAGTTCTTCCCACAAAACTAAAAAAGTTAACTATGTGAGGTGATAGGTGTATTGATTAGCTTGATTCTGGTAATTATTTCAAGATGTGTATGTCTATCAAACAGCACACTGTACACCTTAAGTACACACAATTTCTATTTGTCAGTTATAACTCAATAAAGGTGGACAAACCAAAAAAATAGACAAAACCATAGAGTCAGACAGTAGATTAATAATTGCCTTAAGCTGGGTATTTGGGGCAATAGGAAATGACTGTTAATGGGTAAGGATTTTTTAGGGGAGATAGATTGATGAAATGTTTTAAAATTGATAATGATAATGGTTGCACAACTCTGAATATAATAAAACCATTGAATTGTACACATAAATATGTAAATTGTGTGCTAAGTGAGTTATATCGCAATAAAGCTATTATAAAAAATTACTTGAAAAGAAAAAGGGCAATAAATATGAAAAATGATTAAAATGAATGATAACAGTAGCACAAAGAGAAGTATTGGGCAACATGTTCATTATCGGAGAATTGACAAGAGCATTTCAGATCATTGAGAAAAGCCGAAACTTATTTGCAGTGAAGATCCAGTGAATAGCTGAACATTTCTCTCTTAAATTGGAAATATGCATGTATTCCTTTGTAAAGTGTTTATGCCCTTTTTCTATTTATCTAATAGTATTTTCTTTGATGAATTTGGTTCATACCATTCAACCAGTGATTGGAATAGGATTCCTAAATTGGGATGGGATAACAAAGGTTCATATGTAAAGTCCGTTACAACTCTAATATGCTAAACCCTAGAGATCCAAAGAAGATGCAATGTTAATTTTATTTATTCCTGGGAGAAAACCAGTTTAAGTCAAGTAGTATTTAATTACAACCTAAGAGTAGTAAAAGAAGCATTATTCTTTTTACATCTTACTTTACATTTTAACTATTTAAAGTGAAATATTTACCGGTATGCCCCAATGTTGGAATTGCTAGGTCAGGTTTGTTAAAGAACTGAGATATCTTGATCTGACTTCATACTGCATATTTTCCATTAGCTAATACTAGTTTTTAAAAGTGACCATTCTCTATAGGCACTTAAAGGATAGTCATTAAGAATGCAGGATACCACTTACTAATTAAGAGAGGAAAAGTGACTTAAATAGTAATTATATATTAATACATAAATTTTATATAATTAAAAATGTTTGGTATACAAAATCATATCTCTCTAATAGAACTAATCTTATTTCAGATATAGATTTGATTTGTCCTTTTAAAAGCTTTCCATAATGCTAAGAGTATTTCTCTACATTAGTAAATATCCTTTTAAACATGATGTTAGTAAGTATATAAATTATTCCAAACCATAATTTAACATTTCTCTTCCTGTCAGGTATTTTCTATCTTTTTATTTTTATAAATAACAAATGATACTTTCTCTTAAGGAAGATGTCTTAAAGGATCTCTTTGTTATTTTATTTGAACAATCAATCGCAAGAACAACAAAAGCATTAAAGAACATACACATCCTTTGATTCTAACCCTCCTAGACTTTTAACATTGGGGTTGACTGTGCATTGCTCTATGAATGTACTGAAACTACTTCATTTTTATTTATTCCTGCCTACTTTCTGCAGTGGTCTGCACATTCCTTTGTTGTAGGAAGGATGTCTTTCATATACTCGGAGAGCTCTGTGTTGTGTAATAAAGTCCAAAATTTTGACCCTGGAACATTTTAAGTGTGGATAACAAGTAATTTATTTGTTTATTTTTGTCAGAACTTGTTGCTGATATTATATTACCACAGTTTGCAAGTTTTACTTCAAAGCTTTTTACTGCTGCTTCAGTGAGTGACTTGCATAAAACCCTTGAATGAAAGTGATGAAAACAGTGACCTCCCATTTTGGAGTAGTTAATAATTATATGGTTTAAAGTATTTGTTACTGTTGACAAGTACACTTTGTCCTCTGCAACAGAAAGAACACAGAAGAAAACAGAATTCTGTTTGTTTTGCCAGAATTAAAGCCTTCCTACTCTCCAGTGGGAATTTGTTGCTGCTTTTTGAGATTGTTTTGCTAAGGAATTTTTCTCATTAACAATTTATTTTTGCATATTTTCACTAACGAAGCATTATGCTTGGTTTTAGAGATGTGAAGATATGCAAATTATATCTTTGCTTTTGAGGATTTTACTGACCAGTTTGGTGGGAGAGGCCATATATATAATAATAATTACCGTACTTGATATTTCCAATGTGTCAAATGAATGACAGTTGCATTTGATTCTCTAGAAGTTCATGGGACAATCTAAATAGAGGGAGGGACATATCTTTTAATTTTAGAAATGATCTTTAGAACTTAAAGAAAACAGTGTTTAAATTAACAAAGTGACTGCATTCTAGACATAAGTAGTTATTTGAACAGAGGTAGGGATGTAGGATTGTAGATAGACTCAAAAAACAAGGAATCGATGAAAATGGAGGTAGGTTGGAGTGGCAAATGGGTACCAGATTGAATTGCAAGGTGATAGTTTTTATTGCTATTATGTGTGTAATGTGCAGCCATTAAAACTTTATGTGTATGTATGTGTATGTGTGCACATGTGCACACACATCTATATGTGTGGATGGAGGATAAGAAAGAGACAAAGTGGACTGGAGGTGAATGTTTAATTAGCAAGTACTAATATACTATGATCCAAGGATACTATGATCTGCAGTAGGTTGGAGAAATAGGAAATTCAAAGGACAGGCCGGATGTGACTAATGTTGACTGGCATTGTGTGGGCTTAAAGGACAAAAGTAGTAGTTATAGATTGACCACAATTTGAAGTCCAATTTACTGTAGAAGTAGTCGTATTGTTGACAGAAGACAAGTGGAGTTAAAAAAGCTGTGGGGAAAAAGGCAGCACATTGCTTTTTTATGTGAAGAAACTGCAGTGATGAGGGAACATGGAAGTGGAGTTATTTGGCATCCAGTGAAGTGAATGACTGTAGATCGAGGCAGAGATCTCCCAGTTTGGAATATAGATATAAAACTCAGCTGCAGAAAAGTAATCATTAGTAGAGAGGAATGCAGTAGAGTTCCAAGAACCCTTCCTTGTATACCAGAGGGGGAATGGAATTCACAGAACTATGGATAGTGAATAGAAAAGGAAATCTTAATGTCATATAATGTCAGGAAAACCAAAGCAAACGAGTTTCTGTATAGAAGAGCAAATCAACAGTACTTAATTCTGCAAAACAATTATATAGAGTTGAGAATTATGCTAATGCTAATAGCATATGATAATAACAAGTTTGCAAATGTAGCATTTTCTTAATTTTATATAATCCAGCTCTTCAGCTCACCATATTGTCCTTGCCCAATTTTTATCATTCTCAGAAGAAAAAGTCTTATGATAATTCTTCATATTAATAAAATCCAAAAATTGTTTTTTAAAAAATTATTTTAGTTCTTATTTTTTATATAAGTCACCTGCTAGCCTGTGTATTTTTTCCCTTTTAGTGATTAACTATATATGTAAATAAAATATAGATGAAGGACAACTAGTCAATTCTTGGTGAATTACAATTTTGTGAACCCGAAAATCTTGCCCAATTTAGTTAATTAAAAATAAAACCTAAACTCTATTAGCCTGGGTCTTACTTCCTTCTTTCCACTTGTCTTGTTTTGTAGCTTTTTATATGCTGGCCAGCATTGCTTTGTTTTTAGCATGCTGGTGTACACTTAGCCTTTTTTGAACTAAAATGAACCTTGATCTTGTAAATATAGCTCTTCTGAAAACCATGGTGTCTTGAACACATAAATGAATGAAAGTAAGTCTTAATAGTTACTTTGAGGCTGAACAA
>PVKE010005006.1:0-61296 GCA_004027555.1 Craseonycteris thonglongyai | reverse complement strand
GCCCACTGAGCCGCTGTCCTCACTCCAAGAGCCCTGTCTTCAAAAGGTGCTCCCTCACAGACAACCTTTGGAGCTCAGCTGTGTCTCCTCTGTGAATCAGGGGTGCCGAGCTGCTGCGGGCTGGTGCCCTGCTCTCACCCCGCCCGCCGGGAAGTGCCGCCGCCCTGCTCCACAGTCCCTGTGCCACTCTAGGCTCTGTAATCTGATTAGGGCACCGCGTGTCGCCCCTTGAGTTGGGATGTTAAATGGTCCACATTCCTGTGGGGCGTCCACGCTCCCTAGGTCTCGGCTTCCAGCCCGCCCTGGGTCTAGCTCCACTTTGGCTGTAGCCCCCCAATCCCCCTTTGTTTTTGCCAGCCCCGGGCCGCGCTCCGCGCTCCGTTCCTGTCCCCAAACTGCTCCTTCTCCCTCCCTCTCCCGCTCTCCCCTTTTTCCTCTAATCTTTGTGTGTTGTTCTGCGTTGTGTGGTTCTCTCAGTTGAGGGTGCTTCTCAGGGTTTCCCCTGTGGTTTCCTTTTTGTTCGTAAGTCCCTTCCCAGGTAGGTGTCTGGGTTCTCCTCTCATGCCGCCATCTTGCTCCCTTCTGCTACAGCATTTTAAGAATAAAAATAGCTTGCCATTTCCTTACAAATAGAATAAAACAAGTATTCCTCATATATGAACTAAAGGTAGAAATGTACATCTTACACTTCTGTTCCCAATAAAGTAAAGGTGTTGATAAGGAAAGAGAACATGTAATTTATTCATATAATAATTCAAAGTACCTGGAACTTTTTCCCTAAAAGCCATCATCTCATACACACATCAAAGATCAAAATATTTAAGATGGCCTATGAAAATTAACAAAGATAAATGGAGGTGCAAAAACAAGTTGATCTACTTGGCACCATTCCAATTTACCTCCCCACACCTCTGTCCTGATTAATTGCCCTCAGCAAGGAGCTGGAGTCTTGTTATGCTGTTTTCTTAATTTCTGTTGATAGCGTGTTGAGATAGCGATGGAAAGAGAACCAACTGCCTTTTAACTAACCCATTCTTCATGACTTAATCAATCATAACTTGTCCATTTTAATTATCTCTTAAATTCCAAATGGAGATATGCTTGCACTTTCCAAATATTTGCATGATTAAAGATGTTTTCTTTGTTTCAATAAGGAACTTCAAACTGATGAGTCAGGTGGTAAGATTTATGGAATGAAGTTCTATTTATCTGCCAGCTTTCAAAAATACTGGTCTGCAATTCCATAACAAATTACATTCCCACCAGAGATGTGCAGATGATGCCCATTAATGATGGTGATCATCACACACATACACATACACACACACAAAGGGTCTGGCAGAAGTCACACCTTTTTCTAAGTTTACCAGCACACACACACACACACTCACATTCACACACATATACATATACTAGGAGTGTCAAAAAATGTTTACCCATTATAAGAGATGTTATATATGTAGTACTTTTCAAAATTAAATTGAATTATGGTAGCAATGTGTAGTACGATGTTCACTCAAAAGATGGCAGTCACCAAATAATTGCTTGTGTCAACCACGCGACAAGCGGGACAGTCAAAGGAAATGGCAGAAGCACGATTGTCATTGGAGGAACACGAGACCATTTTGAAGTGGTATTTGAAATTCGAGAACATTGTCGAAGTACAACAATGGAGGTGTGAGGAGGCAACAGAACCTCCAACAGCTCTATTCATGATGAGTTTGAGATGCATGGTCCATGGAAACAGCATGCGCAATGATACCAGTGGACACTTTGGTCAAAGTGGCTCAAGCAGTAGTTCGCCATCATCAGAAGTGTCTGGACAATGATGGGGACCACTTTGAGCACCTCTTGTCATTGCAGAAACCAAACGTGACTTGTTTTCATCTTTTGTTATTGGTATCTATTGAGTATTACAATTTTAATATAGTTTTATTCCCTTCTTAAAATGTGTGCACATTATTTTTGGCACCCTCTGTATATATCCCAACATCCATAGATACCATTAAGAAAAACCAGCCAAAAAAAAAGTATTTATTAGCCTCTCTTCATATCCATAGAAAGGTCATTTATTCGAATATGAATATAATTACACAAAGCTAACAGGCCACCAGTGCACCTGGATGACATTTTCAGGTTATTTTCTTTCCTTGGAGCAATACCAATAGTTTGGGTCATCAATCAGTTCTACCCATCAAGTTGGAGGGAAATGCTGGCTACCTCACAGGAAAATGGACAGTTCCGTTCAGATAAGGGTGTGAGAAAAATTTTCCCTGAATTGACTGAACCAATCAGTTATTTTAACTGTATGCAAACAAAAACAAAGGCCAAATCTTTTTAACTAATACTCCATTTAGAAGCTCCTTTCTTCTATCACCTAAAATTTTACTCTGTGTGTGTGTGTGTTTTTTTAACATCCCAATTGAAGTAACAGTGTTCTCCTTTCATAGTCCATGGTCCAGCAATTGATAGGATATGACAATGACAATGATGATGATGATGATGATGATGATGATACAGGATTTCTGAGAAAATAATTTTTTAAAGATTTATTTTATTGTTTGAGAGAAGGTGAGAAAGAGAAAGAGAGAAGGAGGGAGAGCCCAGAGCAGTCTCCATAGTTGTACATCATGTACATTATTAGTTGTGATGTGGTTTCATTCCACACAGGTACATGAGGGGCCACGCAGGGTGGGAACCTAATTGGGGGTAGTTCAGCACATGGGTTTGGTTGGGCTGGGACTGGAATTTGATCCCCAGACCTCACAGTCTCAAGGCAAGTGCTCAACCTGTTGAGCTATTCTGACATCCCCAGAAAATAATTTTATACAAAATGTTTTCTATTCAATATTTAATAGACACAAATACATGTACAAAGCACATTACCACTTCCATGAGTTAACAGCACTTACACATTTCCTTGTTTATCTCTTTTCCCTTGGATCATCTGGTCCTTTAGTGAAAAAAGAACCCTCTATTTACTCCTCACTTATCAGTCCGAGGTAGCATTCAAGTTGAGAGAATAGTTTACCCAAAATCATCAAGGGACCCAATTGTTAAACCCACATTCTAAAACAAACAAAAAAAGATGTCACGAAAATTACTTCCTTAATATGTGTTCCTAAACCACCTGTATGCATGGTACAACAGGATTTACAAAAGTAGACATCTAGCCTTTTTCATCTCTTCATACTCCACAGAACTTAGCCCAGTAACCTTAACATTGAAGTCAAAATAAACTCTTTGGCCTTAAACAAAGCATCAAAAATTTAAAGGGCCAAATTTTTAATTTAATGGGATGCCACTTGTGAATTCAGTCTATTCGAGTTTCCCAAATGTGTTCCCAGGTCACTGGTCCTAAGCGATGCTTTTGAAGAAAATGTTCCACAGACAAACACCTTGAAATGCAGTACTGGTCCTAGGTCTTTTCAGTCAGCTGGGCTTAACCAATCTAGCACTCTCCTGTGAGATACATTTGGAAAATGCTGTATCAGAGGGCCTCTTTGATGATTTACAACACACACAAAAGATTCTAAAAAGCCCTACACTAAAAGAGCTTGTTTATTTTAGTTTAAAGAGAACACATTGGACCTTAGAACCATTTCCTATTTCACACCATGGAATAGGCTTGGGAAAAATGCCTTTCTAGGAACTGAGACATCACGTAGGATGAATTAGAATGCCGTCTATCCACAGACTCCAAAATCTCATGCTGCTACGTTAAACACAAAGAGTCACAAAGGAGCCTCTTGGCTTACTAATCACCAAAGCTGTGCATAAATAAAAGAAGAATTCAAATATATAAATAGAGATCGGGAGCACAAATCTCAATATCTACAGAAAACTATTATAACTAACAGAAACAAATTTTAATTACTAACTGAAAATCCTCATTGTCCTCTACTTGGATTCACAAAGTATCAATTGAAATAAACTCTCTAGTATGTTTACAATTCCAAGTACAACACCACACGAGTAAGCCACCCAGAAACGATGATGTCCTACCTGCGTGTATACTTGTCGTTCTTTTTCACCATCCAGATCTGAACCCCTTCTCTAAGTTTAGAGAATGTTTGAGCTAAGGAGCCACAGAAGGCAGAGACCTTTCCCACTATCAAAGTTACAAGTCAGACTCCACTTCCCCAGCCACGTATGACCACGACTTTGACTTGGGAGCCGGTGACAAACACAAGTACAGGCTGCTCAAGACCCATCTGGGAAAGGTGGCAGCAGCAGTAATAGCTGCATTAGATATTTTTATGAGGGGCTTATCCCAAGGTTCTAGAGGTGGTCAAATGACTTTGATCTGACCATCAGTACACCCCATCATTCTGACCACAGAATTGTTTCAAGGATAGAGAGGTACATGCCACGGCTGTACACTGAGGTTCCATATGAAGATTTGGAAAGAAGAAACTACCTTTCCAATAAAACTACCAATCTAGTAGGATGCAAAACCAGACCTATTAGGAGGCATTGTGTTGTCACGTGGCAGAATTGACCAAAAAAAGAGACACAAGCTTAACAAATATCATCAACTGAATTTGTGGAGCCAGCAGTATTGCTGAACTTTTAGTTACATAAATAATGAGTTCTCTTTCATTTAGCTAGTTGAGACCAGGGTTCTTATGCATGACAGAATTTCCCTCAATTCTCTTCTTGCAAGCATAGTGGAGTTTGCCCAATAGCTAATAGATCCTGTTGTACCTGTATTATTGCCTCAGGCAAAGTGAAATAGTCCATACTAAAATTTAAAAAGAAAGCTACCTGGCTTTCTAAAACAACCAATGATGGCTTATGGAATTTGTTCAGTGGATTGTGTTGGTACCCTCAGGAGGCATTGCTGATGTCAATGTTATAGATTGGTTTCATCATGCTGCTTGGAGTACTATTGATATTAATCCTAATTAAATGCCACATTAGACAAAATGAATGGATTTGGTCCCAGACCCTGTGAGTCAGATTAATCAGAGTGACCAATAGACTAATATACTCATGGAAATATTCACCAGAGGTCAATAGTATATAGAAAGGTATTGTTGCAAGACAGTTCTCCATGGATCCTTCTGTTTCTGCATGTCTTGGGATAGCTTTTGCTCTAGATTGTCTTTTCAAAGATGTATATACACCAAACAGCTTGTAAGATAGAAATAGCATCTCTCTCTACGGCAAAGGAAAGTTCTTTTTATCCTCCAAGATGCAAAACTAATGTGTCCTCTTGGGCAAGGCTGGGCAGACTTACTAACAGCCTCCTTATAAAATTGCTAAACTCAGTATACTTCAATGATGGCATAAACCTGTGTGCCAGCATCCATATGGGCCCACCCAAACATTGTCGCCATGGTACTAGGGTATAAAAGGACTGACACAAATATAAAGCTCATGCTGCCCTCTGGGCCACAGATAATCAAGTTCTTTGATTCTGACCCGGGAGTTTCTTGTCTTCTGCAAACATCTATGAAAATCTGACAAGACAATTTTTTACTTTGCAATTTAGGATAAAATCTCAGACTCTTCACACTTTTTGATAAAGACCCAGATTAATGTACAGAGATAGCATGTTTATGAGACGAAAGACCCGATGTTATAGTTGTATCATTTGTCCCCACATTGCTCTATAGATTCAGTACAATCTCAACCAAATCCCAGCAAGATTTTTCATAAAAACTGAGAAGTTGATACTGAAGTAGGTCTACATGAAAAGTGTGTAAAATAGCCACAACAATCTTGGAGAACAGACTTGGGAGACTTACGTACTCTATTACCTTAAGACTTACTATTTAGTATAATAACTAAGACATTGTGATAGGTGTATAAAACTAGACAAATAGATCAATGAAACACAATAAAAAGTCCAGAAATTACTCCCCTCACATATATATAGCCAAATGAATTTTGACAGAGAAACCAATGTAATTCAATGGGAAAAGGAAAGCATTCTCAACAAATATTACTGACTTTACTAGATAAGATATCCATATTTTTTTAAATGGCCAATACATAACTCACACCATATATAAAGACCTAAAGTACAAAGCTCCTATTAAAAAAAATAGTTAAAAAAAATAAATATATAGGCAAATATGTTAGAGACCTTGGAATAGGCAAAGATCTCTTGGAAAGAAGGTAAAAGGCATGAATCATAAAAGAAAAATGTTGATACATTAACATTTCATCTAAATATAAAACTTTTTCTCATTAAAAGATAATAGTGAGGAAACAAAAATGCAAGCCATGACATCCTGGGAAAATAAAAATTGCAAAATAGATTTTTAATAGAGGACTTGTATCTAGAATGTATAAAGAACTGCTAGAAAATAATTTTAAAAGGCAAACAACAAGTTTGTTCAAAAAGACAAAAGACTGTAGTATGCTTCACTAAAGAAGATTTACAAGTGGTCAATATACACATATGAAGATGTTCAATGTCATTAGTATCAGGGAAATAGAAGTTGAAATCACTGTTAGATACTACTGCACACTCACTAGAATTACCTAAATTCAAGACTAATGATACCAAAATGTTGGAGAATGTGAGGAGCAATTGGATACTAGTGAAAGCTTCAAATCGAACAATCACTGGAAAAATGTTTGGCAAAATCTTATAACGTTAAACCCCATCTACATTATTTAGAAATTCCACTCTATTGACCTCTTCCTCAAATTAAAACTTATGGCAACAAAATGATTTGTATAAGAATGCTTATTGTAGCTTAAAAACACAAAATTGAAAACAACATAGATATCTATCAGCAGGAAAACAGATAAACAAATTGTAGTAAATTTATACAATAGAATATGAGCTGTTAATAAAAGGGAACTAACCCCTAATGCAAACAAAATTACTACTACATCTCAAAAACATATTCTTGAATGAAAGAAGCCAGACTCAAAGGAATATGCACAGTAGAACCTCTTTTACATGAAATTTCAGTACAGGAAAATTAACATATGAAGCTAGAAATCTGAAGAGTGATTGCCTAAGGGGAGTACAGAAATAGATTTAAAATGTACTCAAAAGAACTCAGGGTGATGAAAATGTTTTAGACCTTGATTGGGGTGTATACATTTGTCAAAACTCATCCAAATTTACACTTAAATCTATAAAATTTGTTGTGTGTAATTCTCAATTCAAAATGAAAAAGAAAAAAGATAAAGAAATGACTACAAAATATATTTTATGTAAAACTCATTTATCTCCAGACTATTCCAGGTCTGCCATCCAAATTAGATAGGCTGGAATTGGGATTATTTGCTGTTTCCACAGGTGTGGGGAGAGATATCTGCTCAGACTTTACACAGCTACCAAGCAACAGTGCCAGGAAAACTATTAATCAGGATCTGATAGTGCCTATTTGCAACCAGAAGGAGAAAACAAAGAACACCCAGGATTATAAAAGCAGGGGAACGCACCCAAAAGTCCTATTGAGGCACAATGTTGGCGCTTTTAGCTCTGGCAATCGTGGCCCTAGCGTCTGCTCACCATTCTGGTGAGCACTTCGAAGGGTAAGTAAACCACTCCTTAAATTAGCAACTCTTCTTCCTTGCAAGCCCCTTGAACGTGAATGCATTCACCCAACGTAAAATTGTCTCTTCTCCTGCATCTCACCCTTCAGCGAGAAGGTGTTCCGTATCCACGTAGACGATGCAACTCACATCGACTTGCTCCATGAGCTGGCTAGCACGCACCAGGTAAGGAATAATTCTGTACTATAGGTCTGCTTCTCAGGTACTTGAAAATCTCTGATGGCACTTCTAATTCCATCCAAGGAAGAACGACAGTAAACATTAATGACAGTGTGTTGGTAGTGAGACATAAAAGCTTGAAAAACATTTAGTGACACATGCTTTTTTGTTTTTTCCTCTCTGCCTAAGTTAGAGTGCCATATGCCCTATAGTATTATAAATCCCAGGTAACTTTTTAAAGAACTGACAGAGCATGACAACTAGATGAGCTAGAACTGTCATAAAGGTCACGGAACATCTAATGTACAGTCACTTCCCTTCTAAGGCTAAAGGAGAAAAATGATCAACTTGGATATTACTGAAAAACTGGGCTTTGGTCCAACTTGAAATTTATTTCCACATCCCATGCATCATCTGTTCTCTTTGATTTTCTTTCATTCCAAATCAAACAGCTTGAGTTTTCATGACCTTGATTCAGGCCCTTTTAATAATAGAACATGAGAGGAAGAAAAAAGGTAAAAAGCCATGAATGAGCTCCATATTTTCCTTTTACTTTCAAGAAACCAATATCTCTATGCTACTTTTTTAAAAGCCTACTATATATAGCATGAAAACTGACATTTTTAATTATATTGCAGTGTGGTGGAAAGCTATTGCCAATCAGAAATAGTTCCCTTAGGTCAATGCTGTTTCATCATGAATATATAAACCAAATAATCGACTAGCTCTTAAATATCTATCTATCTATCTATCTATCTATCTGTCTGTCTATCTATATCACCTACTATCTATCTATATCCATCTATTGTTCTTTATTTCTAGGTTCTTTTTAGGTTTTAAAGTGTGCAGAGATTAAAAAAAAAAAAAGACTGAGTGTCAATCTGAAACAGATTCCAAAATTTAGAATTGGAAGGGAACACAGTCACATCTGGAATTTCCTCCATAGAAATAGCATTGCTGGTTGCTAGCCCTAATGAAACCTGTTGAGTTCTTTGGAGATCATAAGAATATTGCTTTTCGGAGTAGCCTATATGCCTTTAAAATCTTTCTAAATGTTATAGGAGCTGAAACTACCTTCTTTGATCCATTGGATCTTGCTAAGCTAAATCCTGTCTTACCTCTCAGATTTATCTTTTCCAGGCCTTTCATCATTTCTCTTATTGTTTTATGGACACGTGATCATTCCGGTCACCTCTGGATATTGCTCAATCTTTCTGTCTATGTTTGTTTTTTTAAATGTGGCTGTCAGAATTGACAATGCACCCCCTGCAGGGGTGCACTGATTAATACATACCACAGGACCACCGCCTGCCTTCATTTGTAAAGCAAACACTTACGAATGGGGCTTAAGATTCTTTTTAGCATTTTGAACAGTTATAGAACACTCTTAGCTCATAGCAAACCTATGGCCAATCAAAGCCATTGGGTTATTTTTTTCTCACATGAATCACCCTTAAGAAAATGGTCTTTCTTCTGTGGTTGCTAATTGATTTTTTTAACCTAAATGCAAGATTTTAGATTTACCCTGTTAAAATTTATCTTGATAACCTGTGTTCAGTCAGCATGTTGAGATCACTTGGAAAACGAATTCAGGCATCCAGCGTGATAATTCTTCCCCCTAACTTTGCATCACCTGCCAAGTTTGATAAGCATGTCTTCTCAACTATATCACTTACAGAAAAAATATATTAAGTAAGACAGGGGTCAGTACAGAATTAGAGGCCTCCTTATGGTTCATTCATTCCACAAGTATTTATCATGATTCTCCGATACTCCAGACATTATGTTAAGCACTGAAAGTGATTCATTAGCCAACTCTTCTTGGATACGTCGGCTCAACTACTCATGATCCTGGGCTGTTACCTACAGAGAACGCTGTGTTCTCCAGCTTGTGAAGAAAAATATCAATGCAGAGACTCAGTCAAATGCTTTGCTAAGATCCAGGTTTAACTTTCATTGAACTCGACTTCCTCTTGCTTTTTAAACCACACTGGCTGCCAGGGTTCACAACTTCCTTTTCTTTCTTTCCTTCTTTCTTTCTTTCTTTTTATTGTCAAATTTATTGGTATGACATTGGTTGGTTGGTAAAAATGACATAGTTTCCAGGTGTACAAATCTACATGACATCATCTATGTGTTGCATTGTGTGCTCACCACCCAGAGTCAGTTCTCCTTTCATCTCCATATATTTGATGCCCCCTCCCACCTTCCCCACCTCCCCCTTTACCCTCAGGTAACCACTAAACAGTTGACTGTGTCCATGAGTTTTTGTTTCTTTGTTACTTTTGATGTTGTAACCCACATATATGCTCTGAAAAGGCAGCGGAAATCAGGAGCCATATGACAGCTTCTGTTTCTGAGCCTCCACACTCACTTCATCTGCTTCCACTTTCCTCTGCAGCTTTGCCAGAACCCATCGCAGGCGCCGCAGCTACTGCTTCTGAAAGTTACCTGTTTTCCACTCCACTGGGATCCCTTCAAACTCTGATCCCTTCGAGATCACTGAGAAAGTGCTGCAATCACATCTGTAGCACATTTCTTTTTCATTTATTTTATTGTTTTTGAGAGAAAGGATGGGGAAGGACCCCGAGGAGTCTCCATAGTTGTGCCATAGTTTCATTCCACACAGGTGGATGTGGGGCCGCATGGGGTGCGAACTAAACTGGGGGCCTCCCACATGGGAGGCGAGAACCTTCACTGATGAGCCATCCCAGTGGTTATCAGTTGTGCCACAGTTCAGCACATAGACTTTGACAAGCCAGGGCGTGGAATCAAACCTCAGACCTTGCAATTGCGCGAATAGCACTGAACTGCTGAGCTATCCTGGCATCCCCTGTTACTTAAAATTCAGGAGTCTACAGTGGTCAAGAGCAGAGAATCAGCACACAGACTGACTGAGTTCAATTCCTGGCTCTACCACTTGCTTGCTGGGCCTTGGGCACCTCTCTGGGTCTCAACTTTCTCATTTAGCAAATGAGGAGAATAATAGTATTGACCTTAGAGGACTGTTGAGAGATTTAACAGAATTCATATACCGGTATGTAGAGCCGTTAAAAAGAGTGTAGATGGTAAGAACTCCATAAGTGTTTGTTATTATTACCATCCTTCCATCTGGGATTCAGAGGGCAATTTACATGGCCAATATAATCCCTTCTCTCATCTACTTTGAACCTCAATGTTCTCTTTTCAAAGAATGTTATTTCCGCTAAAACTATACCATGTGAAAAATTCTTTACTTATGTTAATTTTATCTCTCCATACAAGTAGAAGAAACAAGAGATAGTGTGACTCTTTGGAACAGACAAAGCCAAACAAGAGTTAACCGGGGCTACTTTCTCTTTTGCAGCTACAGACATCATGCTTTGGCTCCAAACAGCAGGGCTGTGAGTTTCTTCTTCATTCATTTATTTGGAGCGTGATTGAAAAGGAGATTTTGATTCTCCTTAGCAGTCATGCAAGTACAGTATTCTAGGCTACAGCCTTCCTGATAAGATCATGACAAGGGTATCAAGTCTTTGTATTCATCCTTGGTCATGAATTGTTCCTCCCAGTGTTAGAACATGTCTTTTTCAAAATCTAATACATTGGAGAGGTCTGTGGTCACACAGGACTTAAGCTGCGTCTCTCTGTCGATCTGTAATTGTTATCTCCTTGCAATCAGGGTTGCACTTGTTCCTTTATTGGTTGTATTCACCACAAAATGTATTCTTTTTTCTCTGTACTTTCTTGAGCTCTGTTTCTCTAGTTTAAGGTACATATTATCTATGTGTAGAGTATAGTCTTCCAATATCTCCACTGCTCCCACTATGCTAGGAAGTTATTCCACTCTCTCTGGACTCAGGCCTCTTTCAACAAGAAAGAAATAGCTCATCAAGATAAATGAACTTTCTATGGGGAAGCTGGGGTGGCTCTGTGTGTTAAGAGCTCATTTTGTAGCCCTGGGGGCCAAGGATCGAATCCTGGCCCTAGCCCGTGTTTACCCGTATGCTGAACTGGGGTGTACTTCCCATGCAGGAGGCCCCCAGTTCAGTTCTTGCCCCCTGGTTTGGCCCCTGGATTGAGGGGGCGTACCTCCAATGCAGGAGGCCCCTGGTCCAGTTCCCACCCTGCGTGGCCCCTGCCCACCTGTGTGGAACAAAACCATGTCAAAAAACTGATGACGTAAAACTATGGAGACCACTCTGGGCCCTCCCCCTTTTCTCTGTCTCTCTCTGTCTCTCTCTCTCTGTCAAAAATAATAAAATAAATCTTAAAAAAAAGATAAATGAACATTTTATAAGATGCTCAATTTAGAGTCAAATGCAAAGTAAGGTAACAAATTTGTGTCAATTTGTGAAGAACTAAAAAAATCCCAACATCAATATTCTTATACACGTCCATCTTATTCCCAAGAGAAATTGCTAAGATAAGATAAAGGCTATTTATCTTAACTTAAGTGGACACACTACTTTACCCTGCTTTTGTGTTAGTTTCGTGATATGCCTTAGAAAGGGCTCATTAGTTATTAGCCAGCTGGCTCATTAAGTTGACATTCCCGCAGTGCTATCACTTAGAAGATATTCTTTTATCTCCCAAAAAATGTTTTTAGTGGTTCTTTGTCACTCAGTTTCCTGGATTATAATTTTAGAAGCTCAGTTTTATAACTTTTTAACATGTAATTCAATTCCTCACATCATATATTATATACACACTATATATAATTGTATATAAAAATAAATTATATGTTATACATACATATACACTATCCAGAAAAAAAGTTCATACATAAATGCCTTTATTTTTTCTATTGCATGGCTGGATACTTAACGGACAGCATACACACACACACACACACACATACACATGTAGCTGTCTGGAAAGTATCCAGTCATGTAACCTTTCTTGTTATATTAACAACGGTTGGATTTTTTTCAACAGTATGTATGTGTGTGTGTATACACACATGTGTGTGTATATATATGTAATGTGTGTATATGTATATATAATGTATATATATGTATATACATGTATACAGGGTAAACCAAAAGTAATTGGACAGTAAATGATAAGATTTATTTCATTTACTGTCCACCTACTTTTGGTTCATCTCATATATATATATATATATATATATATATATATATATATATACACACATATATATATATACATACATACATACATACACATACATACATATGTATATACATATATATATAATATATCATTTACTGTCCACCTACTTTTGGAAATGTATATATGTGTGTGTATGTGTGTGTGTGTATATATATATATATATATATACACACACACACACACACACACACCACATTGTCTTTATCTAATCATCTATCTTAGGACACTTTGGTTGTTTTCATATCTTGGTGACCATGAATAATGCTATAAGAGCACAGGGGTACATATATCTTTATGGATAAACATTTTCAAATTTTTGTAGTATTACCTACTGCAGTTTAGAGTGCTCATCATTCTCACTGAAGAACACACACACACACACAAAAAATATTTGGCAGACCACTGGGCAGGAGGTTATGAGATCAGGGAAGAGAACTTCCGACTTAATAGCAGAAAGAAAACCACCTGTCAGTTAATTAGGCTGAACTCGTACTAGATGTACTCAGGATTGTATTAGAACCACCAAAGATATTGTGCAGGCATTTGTTGCTCTGAGTGGAACACTAGCATGGGTTTTTTAAAGCAGACCCTTAGGCAGAGATTTAAGGACAAAGATTTCCTTTGGGAAGTGCAGGGGGCACAGGTAGAGAAGTGGGAAGTGACACTGAGAAGGGAAAAAAGGCAGCCAGCAAAGGGGTTCCAATTCAGCCAACCACAGAGGATGCCTACAGCTTAATCCTACAGAGAAATCCTAGGAAAAGGCGCAAGTCACATACTACAGAATTAAACCACCTGAGAAGTGACTGAATTGAAGTATTTGGACATCCACTTCCAAGCCGTTGATTGAACACTTCTCCAGAAACAGTTCTTGCTTTAACACCTCCTGCCTGAATTGAGCGTGGCTTCTTCCAATTTCAGGAAAAGAGCTTTTAAGCACAGAGATAAGGCCTTAGCAGTGGAGAGTCCCCTGAACCCACTAACAGGTCCCAGCATTGTGTATAGACAGGGGGCTGCCATCTTGCCTACAGATGCTTGGAGGACTATAGGTGCTTTACCAATTCCAAACTCCTGTGTCTATAACAAAGATGCACCTCCCTCTCCTTTCCACCTTGGAATACAAGAGTTAATTAGGAACAGAAATTTCGAGTTAACTTTTAAAAATCTGCTTTCTCCTAGAATATGCTTGTCTTCATTGTCCTTCTCTTCACAATGTTGGCCAACTGGCATTAATTACCAGCGCCTTGCTCTCTCTGTTCTTATTATGATATGCTTTTATACTTCCCCCACTATGACCTCTCATCTTCATCCTCTCACTTTTGACTCACTAGGTCACATGCTATAGCCCATCTTTAACAAATCATCAAGACTCTCTCCTTTCAACACCTTAATAACCACAGGCATACCTCTTCTTCTGGAATCCCTCCTGGTGTAATTCTAGTATCTTGTCTTGTATTGCCCTTGACATTTTCTACAACCCTAACTCATGACTTGGCCCCCACTAGACCTCTCCAGTGGCTTGGAGATTACAGGACAAGATACAGGCTACTGGATTCTCTGCAAGTGTATCTAACATTAAGTCATCTTAATGCCTTACCTCACCAGTTTCTAATAAACAACCTCTCAATCTGCCCAAACTCTCTTCCAAGTTTCCAAGCAATTGCTCCTAAAAATCACCACTGGTCACATCTCTAGTCTAAGATGAGCTCATAAACAACTAAACAGGAATTGTGCAAGACAGAGCAGCAGAGAAAGACTTGCTGTTGGGATCATCTCAGGCTCCTGGGCCTTCAGTCAGCTCAAAGAAAGATGAGGAAAACAGACATGTGCAAGAGGTAGAATGTCCTTGGTTAATATTTTTCCATGGCAAAAGGAGAGTTGAAAAAACACATCCACGAAAAATATTTATTAGAACTAACAAATACGTCATCCTGTTATTTTTGTGTGTATAATTTTCTCTCAAATCTTCCCCATGAGAACAAAAGCCATGGTTGATTTGCTTACTACTGTATTCTTAGTCTCAGGTACAGAACCTTGCACATAGTAGGCCCTCAGTGATCATTGATGAATAATGAACAAATGAAAATCTCAGTCCATTACTGGATCCTCGAGAGTATTTTGTTTCTGGCCATGGTACCAAGATAAACACTGCAGAAAAATACATTTTTCCCCCATTTGTATCCTCCAGGTCAAGCATGCTCCTGGGTCTACATATTACTGTGACATGTACAGTACTGAGCCCTAAGAAAAACTCATAAATCCATTAAAAAGTATAAAAGAATGCGCAATTTCTCTCTATTAAATTCTGTAGCTCCAGTTAATTTATCATTACTCATCCAACACGTTTATCCATTACCACAAAGATTGCTATCACAGAAAGCAATTGCTCTAGAAAAATCAATAATTAGAAAAGAGTAGTTAGAGAACACTGCAATTAACTAGCATTATGGGAAATAATTATATGTTCTTCATGCTTGTTGATAATCAATTAAGCTGATGTATGTATGTGTAAACACTGTGCATTGATATCTAACTACTTGTTTCCAATTCCTGTTCACTCAAAGGAGAATTTCCAAAAGATTTCATGGATAATTTGAGTTTGAAAATAACTCAATGGAGTCGAGCAATAGTGTGCTTGGCAATGATAATGGGGCCATTGGATTATAGATGTCTGAAACAATATCTCTTCCTCCTCATTCAGATCGACTTCTGGAAACCAGATTCTGTCAGTCAAATTCAACCTCACAGCACAGTTGACTTCCGTGTTAAAGCAGAAGATGTTTCCACTGTGGAAGACTTTCTAGAGCAGAATGAACTCCAGTTTGAGTAAGTGTATGCTTTACAGCTATTAAAATTCTCACCCATGCATGCTCTCGTCCATGCCCCTGAACAACCCTGGGGAGGTAAAAATAAGACCAAGCCCATGGCTTCCCCAGGGTCTATGAATAGGTCATCTCAAAGCAGGACCAGGATCCCAAATCTTAACACCTCAGGTCTGGTGGATTTTGTGTCTAGTTATTACTCTAATAAAAATGGTGTTAACTCTTGAACCCCAAATCTCCAGCCAGATATGTGACCTGCTGTGGTTTTCATGTGACATACAGGCTACAGGCCAAACCAACTGATGATTTATTATCCCCTAGATGCCATTTTAGTCCCAGATTGCATCGGTCTCCTAGCCAGGTGAGCAGCCAGACCTCCTGGGAGTCCTGCAGGCTATTCGTGTTCCTTAGATTAAGGACCAAACTAGAGTCACACAGGGTGGTTCTTCTGTGCTTCCCACCTCCAAGGCCCTGCTACTATCTCTAATGGTAGGAGAAGGCGTGGATAGGACTGGAAAAGGGAAAGTGCTTCCCAAAAGAGGAGAGTTGACTAAGTGCATCAACCATGTCTCCTCTCCCCAAATTGCACACCAGTCCCTAAACCTTTGAATAGAACGTCTTTCTAAGTAGAGCCAGTTAGTTGTCCATTTGTTCATCCAGTAAATGGTGAGTGTTTACACATGCCAATTACCAAAGAGAATATGACTCTACCCCGTTCTGAGGAAAACAAACTTTAAAGAGGGAATTGCAGTAAGGTGCAGTAGGTGTCAAGAAGTATAAAGAGCTGGTGATACCATATCTAGGGGCTAGAAATTGCCACCTTAAGAAATAAGGTGTCAGCTGAGAACTGAACCATGAGTAGGAATCAGAGAGATAAAGACAAGAAAAAATCACATTCAGAGAACAGACTATACAAGGGGGAACCCAAAAGAACCCAGAATGATCATCTGGAGGGCAGGCCCCTTGTAGGACAGGCTTCCCCCCACTAGGAGAGTGTTCTAGAAGCCCATCTGCATCCGTGTACCAGCTGGTGTTGTTCTGAGAGGCTGCGTTCAGCTTCAGTGAATTTGTTTTGGAGACTCTAGTAACGCATTTGCCCGTTTCATGACGGGTGATTGACATGAACAACGTGCATCCTGACAACACACCTGCCCAGACCACGCTGAGTGTTCAGCAGTTTTTGACCCAAAATGGCATGGCCCCCGTGCCCCACCCTCCCCATTCACCTGATCTCACACTGAGCACTTCTTTATGTTTTCCCAGATGAAAAGGGTTCTCAAAAATATATATTTTTTTGCTAATGTAAAAGAGGTGAAACAAAAAACAGCAGAAGCACTAAAAAGCATCCGAATTGATGAGCCCATAAACTATGTTGACAGTGGATAAAGCATCTCAATAGGTGTATTTTATCCAACAGGGAGTACTTTGAATGTGATCTAAGTTTATACATGTCAGAATAAATACACAATTTTTTACAAATAAATTTCTGGTTTTTTGGGGTTCCCCTTCATATGCCAAGGCTCAGAACTTGGAGAGACCATGTTGACCTAGAGGCATTTGCACTAGAGGGAAAGAGGAAGTGACATCTTTAGTCCAAAGCAGAGATATCCCTCCAGGGAACCTAGCAGTGCAGGGCAAAGAGACTGTGTTGGGCTCCAGGCTCAACATTCAAATGTTTATCCAACAATCCCCATCACAAGCACAAGTCTTCCTTTGGTTTTGAGAAAATGTGACCTACATCATTTCAACAAAAAATTTCTCTTCTTTTTACCTCTTAAACTGTAGAGTAACATTTGAGCTAGTATGTCAGTATTTTCACCCATCAGAAGTGGGGCAGCATTACGCAACCAGTAAATTCTTCGGAGAAAAAGTAAAAAACAGACTAGATTCAAATCCTGGCTCTGCAACCTCCTGGCTGTGTAACCTTGGATGATTTGCTTAACCTTTCTGAGCTTCGATTTCCTTATCTAAAAATGAGGACATAACGCCTCTCATATAGGGCTATTGTGAAAATGAAATAAAGCAATACGGAAATAATTTGCAACTGATATTACTGTTGCTGAGAATACTGCTATGATTTAGTATCGTACAAAGAGAGAGAGCATACATTTTTAAAGGTCGATGGAAACTTATGTTTGACCCCATGATCATGCTTCGCCCGCTTCGGCCTGTGGGAGGCCAAATTTTGACCTTAAGAACCGAATGCCTTTTTAAAACAAAGATTTAACACAGTATGTTTCAAAATGTGATTGAGATGCATGTCTGTGACATTTTGCTCTTATTACACTAGGCAAGATTTCTAAATTCCTAGCCTTCAGCAGACCTCAGTAACGTTCAAAGAAGGTGACAGTTTCTTTATAATTCTTTAAGAAAATCAAAAGGAAGGTCAGTGACCTTACACTTACTTTAACAACCTGAACAGTGTCCTAATTCTACCCACATCACCAAACAGGAAAATGGCTTCTAATCACATATCCATCTCCTTTTATTGGGAGCAAAATGTACACACCTGCAGTGGGTAAACTTTGGGGAAATTGTGTAGGATTGTTGTCTCATCTAGAACACAGGACGTTTCCTGAGAGCTAAGGTCTTGTGAATCTTTGCTTCTCTGTTCACTGCTCAGCACATTTATAGCATATAATTTTCTAAATATTAAATAATAATAAGTTCCCAGAAATCCCGCAGCAGCAAACCAGCAATATCCTTGCTGGGTGGCAAGCAGTCCCTAGGTGTCCCGTTATTGCCTCATATGGTAACTAATTTGTATCTAGATCGCTTCCTGCCAGCAAGAATTCGCGTTGTATTTGTACACAAGAGGGCCCATCTACCACACAATTCCAACAAAATAGCTTTTCAGATGTTCCCACGGTGCCCACCCTCGTTGTTGTTTTTTGTTGTTGTTGTTTTTTACTATTGTTAAATTTATTGGGGGGACATTGATTGGTAAAAATTACACAGGTTCCAGGTATACAATTCTACATGACATCTTCTCTGTGTTGCATTATGTGCTCACCACCCAGAGTCAGTAATCCTTCCATCACCATGTATTTGATGCTCCCTCCCTCCTCCCCGACCCCTTTACCCCCCCTTACCCTCAGGTAACCACTAAACTATTGACTGTGTCCATGATGTTTTGTTGCTTTGTTGCTTACAGTTTTAATTCCACATATGAGTGAAGTTATGTGGTTCTTAGCTTTTTCTGCCTAGCTTATTTGACTTACCATGATGATCTGAAGTTGCCATCCATGTTATTGCAAATGGCTGTATTTCATCTTTTCTTATCGCTGAGTAGTATTGCATTTTGTAAATGTACCGCAACTTCTTTATCCAGTCATCCATCAAAGGGCACTTTGATAGTCTCCGTGACTTGGCCACCGTGAACAGTGCTGCAATGAGCATTGGGGTACATGTACATTTTTCTGAAATAAGGTTTTCAATTTTGGGGGGTACATACCCAGAAGAGGGATTGCTAGATCATAGGGTAGCTCCAACCCTCTTCACCAAGTCTTGTATCATTTGGCAGCTTTAATCAGATTTTGAATCACCAAAGGAAAAACTTCACAATGTGTGTACCAAAAACAAAAAGCTATTTTAAGGCCTATGGTGCACCCTCACCTATAGGTAAAGAAAAACTAGGAATTGGAAGGTGTCAGGCTGTACCTTCGGGTCTGAAGCTAGGCTGATAGAACCTTCCCTGAGTGGCCCTCTGTAGAACTCTTTCTTATGTATTGTAGGAAAGTTGTCTTTACCCCTCCAATCCAGGGAGTGACTCAGTGTTGCTCACTGCCTATGACATCATTTTTCTGCATGTGTTAGATTTGCATGGAAAGTATCTTTATGAAGCAATGGGCACATAATCTAGAAACTGACCAAGCACTCTTCTACCAGGTCTCTGAAAGGCAGGGAAGACCTAGTCATGTCTCACCTCCTCAGGCATTGTATTCCTTACCCTGTTGGGCGTTCTCGTTACCTAATTTGTCTGTACATTTTAAACACATGAAGTTGGATAGCACTACAAAAGGAACCTATAAAAGTATAAAATAGAGTACAGGCCTCTGAACTTGGGAGCTGCAATGGAGTCCCTATTACATTGAGAGGCATTGTTTCAATTTCCTAGAACAGAAGTTCACTGTTTAGTTATAGTAGTGTGTAATATAGCTGAAGGAGTGCATTGCCCTAAATCTAATAAAAATAAAATCATCACAGGCCCAGAAAGGGTCCTTTCAGATCAAGCCTCCGCCTTCAGGCAAAAGTCAGCACCACATTTCCAGGTCACCCTATTGCTCTTTTACAAGTTACCAGAGAATGCTGTCCCCCTTGGGCATCATCTTAAATATAACTGTTTTTTAATCCTCCTTTGTCCTGGTTAGCTATGAAAATGTTTAATACTTAACAAAGGCATAACTCTCACAGCGTGTCTCATCTTAGTACCAAACACGCCAACCCCTCCAATAGTCACTGATGCACCTTGGACTTGAGGTCTGGGTGTCTGAGGAAGGGCAGCCCCACGGCCCACTCCAGTCCCAGCCGGTTCCTGATAGATCAGCATCATTGCCATGGCTACAGGCTTAGACACAATCTAGTGGATGTCCTGTGGCTGTGGCATGCCTGGGAGCATTTAACTAATGATTTCTTTTCTCTGGGCAGCCACTAAGCAGCCACACGACCTAGGTGGTTTATTACTCACTCGCTGACAACGGAAAATCTTGTTAAAGTGAAAATAGATGTCATTGACCATTTCCTCCCGGATTTCTTAGTGTTGTCATTCTGTCAGGGGACGTTCATCCTTGTGAGACAGGATGTACGCTTTCAACTTGATGATCTTGGAATGGAGCGGTTTTCTTAAAAGTTTCTGCTTGGTGTTTTTGTTTTTGTTTTTGTTTTAAGTTTTCTGCTGGTTTGTGTTGTTTTTGTTTGTTTTGTTTTCAGATTTGAGTTATATGTGAAAATCATTTTCCTACACTATCTCTATTCTCAGCATGAGTTTCCTCCACATTTTCTTAGATTTATCTAGTAACCTTACCTTAGTTTAACTTGTTTCGTAAACCTTGGCCAACATCTAGGTAAATGAGCAAAGCCTATGTATTTGAGTCATCATTGCATCTTAGAATGGAAAAGGACATTAAACACTAGCTAATCAAACACCTTCATCCTAAAAGCTATAAAATTAAGGCCCAGAGATTAAATTACTTCTCTGAACCCAGTTTATAAATCAGGCCAAACAATGACCTTGATCTTTTGATTCCTAATTTAGGATTTCTTTGGACTCTACCCCCTGCCCTAACAATCCAATGTGGGCGATGATGTAATAATAGCACTTACGAAAGCCCTTGTCCTTATCTGTAGCAGGCAGATTGATTCTCTCTCCAAAACATCTACATCCAAATCCCCAGAAGGTTTGAACATGTTCTATTCCCTGGTGGAGGAATGAGTGCTGTAGATGGAATTAAGGCTGCTAAGCAGCTAAACTTAAAATAGGTACATTGTTCTGGGCTGTCCAAGTAGGTCCAATATCACCTCAGATGTCCTTAGGCATGGAAGAGCGAGGTGGAAGAGAGGACCGGTGCCATGTGAGAAGGACAGGAGCCGCTGATGCTGGCTTCCAAGATGGAAGGGGACAACAGAGAGTCACACAGTGTCACAGTCCCCAGGAGCTGTCTCCTAGGTCCTCGAGGAAGAAACACAACCCTGTGGATTCCTTGATTTTGGCCCAGGAAGACCTGTGCTGGACTTCTAACCTTCAGAGCTATGCAGTAATAAATGCATGGTATTTTTAACCACTCCATGTGTGGTCATTCACAGCAGCCATAGAAAGCAACGCACTGACAAAGCACAATAGCTGCTCAGTAGAAAATGGTCTTTCCACAGAATAAATTATAACATCTGCCCCTTTTCCACTTTTTCTTTTCTTTTCTTTTCTTTTCTTTTTTTAAGAATCTGCCTCAAGATAGTATTTGCCTTTTGCTGGGAAGCAAATATCATTTAGTATTAATGTATTGCATTTTTCCATCAATAGACACAAGTTTATGCTCCAGTTAACCAAATGAAGGGGAGACTGGGCAGGAGGTTCAGAGGACGTCCCTGACCCACTTCGTCAGAATGTCCTTGGGGCAGCCAAAGGAGAAGGAGATTTTTGAAGTGTGGCTGCAGTTTTCTGTGTACAAGATAAAAACATTTCAAGGCTTGACAGTGGTTCACAGACATTTCTGCAAACTGAACACTGTCAATAATATTCACAGTGCTGTGATTAAGGACACTGATGCCCATAAAATTCTGTCCCCTCAGAACACACTTTCTACACAAAAGTAGCAAAGAGAAGCCAAGTCTTACACACACATGTGCTCAGGCCTGCCTCTTACAGGTATAATAAGAACTTCCCCTGACCATTTATAGAAATAAGCGAACCTCAAAAGATCTGTCACCAATTTTTATAGTAGCTTGCTACAGAACCATTCTTAGATTGTTTTAAATGGGCCAAAAGATGGGCAAACACACACTGGGTCTTTAAACCCAGAAATCTTTTGTCTAATAAAGTTTTATTTTTATTTATTTATTTATTTATTTATTTTTGAACTGAACTGGGGGCCTCACCACATTCGGGAAGCACACCTCAGTTCAGCATGTGGATCCACCTTGGCCAGAGCTGGGATTCGATCCTCTGTCCTCGGGGCTTCAAAGCAAGTGCTTAATCCGCTGAGCCATCCCGGCTTTCCCATTTTTTTTTTTTTTTGTAACTGAACTGGGGGGCCTCACCACATTCGGGAAGCACACCCCAGTTCAGCATGTGGGTCCACCTGGGCCGGAACTGGGATTCGATTCTTGGTCCTCAGGACTTCAAAGCGAGCGCTAATAAAGTTTTAGCTTGTTAATATTTCTGAATCTCAAAACCTAGAGAAAGGCCTCAGGTGACCAGCTGTCCCAGCTTCCCTGGGATTGACTAGGTGCCTGGGACATGGGACTTTTAGTGCTAACATTGGGAAGAAAGACAAAAGTAGGATTCAAGTGAATCCTTTCGTGTGGCAGCCCATGGTTAGGACCTATACGGCCCCCGGTACCAGGGTAAGTCATTGTCCAACTTCAGGGTCCCGGGACACCCAACTATGTGAATTTTGGGCAAGTTTGGGCCAAGGAAGAGCTTGCCTGGCTCGCCCTCTCCACTGTCCTTCTCCATGATTTATCCACCCTGGGCAATAATCAGCTCAAATTGAAGGACATTGGGAACAATTCAGGAACACAGGTGAGTCCATGGAGAATTCAGTGCACCATCCACTAGCGCGATGACTCTGGGCTTTCACGAGTGTTCACGAGAGAATCCATTTCGGTTCGTTGCAGGGTACTGATCAGCAACCTGAAATGGATGCTGGAGGCTCAGTTTGACAGCCAGGTCCGTGCGACAGGACACAGCTATGAGAAGTACAACAACTGGGAAACGGTATGACGTGTGCGTTACTGAGCCTGATGCTGCTCTGGGAATTGAGCCAGGGGTGCCCCACTAATCCACATGGTTTGGTTTGGTAGATAGAGGCGTGGACTGAACAAGTCACCAGAGAGAATCCAGGCCTCATCTCTCGCAGCACCATTGGCACCACCTTTGAAGGACGCAGTATGTACCTCCTCAAGGTAATGTTTGTAACTGTGACCTTGCCAAGGCTGAGGGTTTTAAGTCAATCAATTCTAACACATTAACATCTGTTTCACAGATATGCTCATCCCAAACATTTGTATAAATCTTTCTGGAACTATATCCCCCAGGGAATCAAATAGATTTCCTAGCTTCTTCTATCATATGTGGATTTTAAAAATCATTATTTCAATTTATTCAAAAGGAAAAATGCAATAAGTAGGAGATATCCCATAAATTTAACCGCATTACTGTAAGCCATGTAAATGATAGCTACCTTGATGAAATTGTTCTCTCCCAGATGTTGTCTGTAAATCCATTTGCTAAAAAGGTTCATAAACTTTCATGTCCACCAAACAAAGTGGATGCACAATTTGTTTTTGTCATGCTCTAGTGCCACTTTGGTCATTCAATTCTAATGAAGAAAGTAAAAAGATGAGGAATATGTGGGAGAGAAAGAAATTTTTTACAAGATTAGCAACCATCACAATTACTTCTAATGACTCATCCAGTTGTCTTGGTCATGTCACCTAATAATAGCAGCTGAAAATCACCTCCACATGAGTACAATTAAGCAGGCTAATCAAGCGTTATCTGAAAATATGAGCTTGTCAAGCTTAATAAAAATAATGAACAGCAATGTGAGCCTTCAGCTCAGACACTGTGAGTGTCTAAAGGCAAGAACATACTGTGCTAGTATGATGTCTTCATTTAATCAGGGATAGAGCTAGTTGATGTCAGATTTCACCTGTTGAGTCCAAAGCCTAAGACAGTGAATGTTAAGCCCTAATGTGATAAATTGCATTTTCCATTTTCCTTTTATTTGCACTAGGTTGGCAAACCTGGACCCAACAAGCCTGCAATCTTCATGGATTGTGGTTTCCACGCCAGAGAATGGATTTCCCCTGCATTTTGCCAGTGGTTTGTGAGAGAGGTCAGAATGGACAATGATGTTTTTCATTTTGTTGTTGTTGTTTTGTTTTGTTTTGTTTTGATAGAGGGAAGTAGAAGGTCTTCTTTTTACTTCAATTCCTTATACCATAGACATAATAAAAGGGAATAATACAGAAAAAAATCATATTTCCAAGTTTCCATGTTTGGGTATGAGTTTCAACTTTCACCAAGAAACCTTTATAAGGCAAGATTTTTAAATAGCAGTTACCAAATTGCATTAATTTGAATTTCACTCATCTGAACTTTCACATCCACCTTTGGTAGAGAGGCTGATAGGCAGGATAGTGAACAGGTCATTTAGAAGTTAGTGATTGTGTAGGGCGGGGACATCAAATATATGGTGATGGAAGGAGAACTGACTCAGGGTGGTAAGCACATAAAGTAACACATAGATGATGTACTATAGAATTGTACACCTGGAACCTGTGTAATTTTTACCAACCAATGGCACCCCAGTAAATTTAACAATTAAAAAGAGAGAGAGAAAAGAAAATAAATAAATAAGTTAGTGATTATTGATAAACCACTAACTTGACCATTATCTCCTAGATAATAATCAATGTATACTTCAGAATAAGAGAGAAATGGGATATTTACAATCTCAAGGTATCTCCTCAAAAATATGTATCAAATCACAAAGGCCAATGTTACCATGGAGAAACCTAGCATATGCTACCCTAACCAAGTGATCAGGTTAACATCACTAGTATAAGGCATAATCAATACCATGCGCTCTTTGATACCATGCATTAAGAAGTCACATCATCTTTGTGGTATTCTTCCCCCAAATGCACAACCTTTCTGTAATTGTAAAAATAAAAACAGATAAGCCCAAATTAATGGACTTTTTGCAAAATACCCAGACCAGTACTCTTCAACAGAAATGTCAAAGTCATAAAAGACAAGGAAAGACTGAGGTTCTATGACAGATGAGAGGAAATTAAGGGTTCATGACAACCAATGCAATGTGGGATCCCAGACTGAGTCCTAGAACAGACAAAGGACACCAGTGGAAATAGCGGTGACATCTGAATAGAGCCTATGGTTTAGTTGTTAGGATTCTACCAGTGTTCATTTCTTCACTTTGATCATCGTACCATGGTTATGTGAGATGGTGCCATCAGGGGAAACTGAGGGATGGACATATAAGAACTTCTGGTATTTGCAACTCTTCTGTAAGTCTAAAATTATTTCAAAATCCAAGGTTTAAAATATTGAAATGCTTAAAAACACAAGAATATTATTATATACAATGTAATTTCTTTGCTGGGAAACACTTCTGTGCCTAATTGTATGGTTTTGGTTTCTAGATGTATCCAATTGGCACCATTTGGTGGATGTCATGCCATCTGTTTTCTAGAAGGAAAGAATGTTTATCAATACTTTGGTTATGTCCACTGGTAAATTGCTAAAAGAGCATGATTTCATTGCTCCTCTAATTTAAAAATCCCATGCCTTATTGTGTGTTATTGTAATAAATATACACATATAGAGTCACAAACAGTATCTAAAAATTATTAGCACAGAAAAGCCTAAAGTACCATCAAGTCTATTCAAGGAAGTTGAGGAAAGTGTCCAATTTAAGTTTAAAACGATTCTGGGACTGAGGGACCATGATTAAGAAAACATAATAAGTGAGCATGAGGAGCTCATTCTTGATAAACGTCCACATTACTTATCATGGAGAACTAGTCCAGTCCCCAAACAGTGTTTCTTTCTCAAGAAAAAGGAGAAAGACTGAGAGTCTCAGTGAGAGGCTCCCAAGTCCCATCCATCAATGTGCACTCACTTCATAATGGAAGACTGTCTCATCCTCCTTCCACATTGAGCACTCCCTCTGGTGAGACCATCTATAAGAGGATTTAGAGCAAATTAAGTAAATTTCTAGGTAATGTTGCTAGGAACATGCATAGCCACCCATAGACGTGCCTCACTTACTAGAAATGAGTATTACTCTATCTGACTACCTTTGAAAAAAAAAGTTACTGTAATTATTATTTCACAGGAAGTGAGTATATAGGTTCATTAAAAGTCTTCAATTTTATTAAATTTATTTACCTTTTTTTATTAATTGTTAACTTTATTGGAACGACTTTGGTTGGTAATAATTACATAGGTTTCAGGTGTACAATTCTACATGACATCATCTAGGTATTACATTGTGTGCTCACCACCCAGAGTCAGTTCTCTTTTCATCACCATATATTTGATGCCCCTTCTTCCTCCCCATCCCTCCCTGCACCTTTACCCTCAGGTAACCATTAAACTATTGACTGTGTCCATGAGTTTTTGTTTCTTTGTTGCTTTCAGTTGTATATTCCACCTATAACTGAAGTGATATAGTTCTTGATTTTTTTCAGCCCTATTTCACTTAACATGATGATCTCAATGTCCATCCATGTTGTTAAAAATGTCAATATTTCGTTTTTCTTATTTCTGAGTAATACTCCATTGTGTAAATGTTCCACAACTTCTTTATCCAGTCATCTATCAAAAGACACTTTGGTTGTTTCCATAAATCTGTTCATCATTTAAGTAAAGTTAAAATAAAAAATAATTGGGTTACAACTTTATTACAGTGATGAAATAGATTATCCTGGAACCAGAAATGAATTAGAAACACAAAACTATCAGTAATATTTTGCTAATTACTTTTTTAGTATTAATAATATCTGCCTCAATAGGGGACATGTTTTTTGTTACCTAGTCAATGTTCACCCAGTCTATGTACATTGCAGCATCATCACATTCCATTTTTTCACAAAATTCTGTTTTGTAATTCCCACACAGGCTATCCGCACCTACGGACGTGAGATTCACATGACAGAATTTCTTGACAAGTTAGACTTCTACGTCTTGCCTGTGTTCAATATTGACGGTTACGTCTACACCTGGACCAAGGTATACGAACTATTACTAAGAGACACTGATCAAATTAAAACCCACCATTTTCTATGATAAATGTCCTGACTATGTAATCTGCTTTCAGAACCGAATGTGGAGAAAGACCCGCTCCACCCAGGCTGGAATTAGCTGTGTGGGCACAGACCCCAACAGAAACTTTGATGCTGGCTGGTGCAGTAAGTTTCTGGTTGACTGTTTGCATGTATCTGCCTAGAAGCATAGGAAGAAAAATAACAGGCAAATTCAAATGTCTAAAGTAAGAAAACAATGTAAAATTTTATGTTTTAGAGTGCTAATGTCTGAAAGCATAGACAAAGGAGTTTGCTGATTCAGTCAATAAACTTGCATTGTGTGTTCTATGGGGTTCCCAGCCATGCTTGATGCTGGAAACATAAGACTAAACAAACTGGATACCTCTTGCAGAATGTACAATCAAGAGGAGACCATCATTAAGTAGTTATTTAAATAACATTGTGACAGAATTACAATTTTGTGATTCGACTCTCGGAAAATGATGGACAACAATATATAGATTTCTCATGGATGTTATTTTGTCCCATACTTATTAATATAACTTATGGATCTCATTATATAATACTCTACAGGGAAACATTGGTGATTTCACATGCTTTTTACCCCATTAGCTTAAAAACGTACTACCTTCATCTTGTATACACATACTTTATAATGTACACAGCCATAAAGATCATCATAAGTACTGGGGTGAAACCCACTTATTTTTAACTCTCTAATTTGAATGTTTGAAACATATCCTGTGACAACTTCAGTAGATGACCATTTACCATTAACAATATACAGTAGACCCTCTGTTAACCGGCACCCATGAGAATTGGTAGATGCCCAGTAAATGTAAGTAGAACCGCCTTTGTAACCAGCCGGTTGCTTGAGTTCCAGTTAACAGAGAGTCTACTGCATGTTTTTCTAGAAATTGGAGCCTCTCGAAGCCCCTGTGATGAAACATACTGTGGACCTGCCGCAGAGTCTGAGAAAGAGACCAAGGCCCTGGCCAATTTCATCCGCAACAACCTTTCTTCCATCAAAGCATACCTGACAATCCACTCGTACTCCCAGATGATGCTTTACCCTTACTCCTATGATTACAAACTCACAGAGAACAACGTCGAGCTGGTAAGTCATTATGATAGAACATGCTATGATTTCACTGTTGAGACCTTGAAAATTCTAGTCCGGAAACAAAATTGTAAGAATGATTTCTGGAGGTTCTATGATTGATTTTTGGTAATAGAAGCAAAAATAAAGAACTTATGACAGATTTATAGGGAATCTGGAAATGACTAGATAAATGAGCTAAAAGGGATATGATTTTGATGCAGGGAATGGTCTCCAACATGTGGTTTATTCACTAATCTTCAAAATGACAATAGCGCCTCCTTCACATAATACTGACTCACGTGATAATTTCAGATGCATGTGGGCTAATCAACAGAGTTTGTTCATCTCTTACATAACCATAATCAGAAAGTTAATTTTGTCAAATTGCCTTGAGCTGAATCTGACATAGGCAGAGTATCCAGACACCATTAGGAATGTATGGCACATTTAGTTGCCATTGGGTTAAGTGATGAGATTCTAAAATTGCTTATTTCTCTATTGGATTAGGTGAGACATAGAAGTAAATCAATCAATGCACAAATGATCTGAATGAGTCCTTCTTAGAAATAGGAAATCGTGCAAAGAAATTTAAGTATCCCTGACCAAAAAAAACAAACTAGAAACCTTGTTGTAGAAACAAGATGTAACCACATGAAAAGCTAAATACTAGGAGGTTTATAACATTCACAATAACAAAGATCACACATCAGTGCCCCATTTTTTTTTTTAATAAGCAGGTTTGAATTTTTCAAATAGCATTTTTTTTTTAATTTATGAAACATCTGGCTGCCAGAAGTTGGGACCAGTGATCTATCTAAAAGAACAAGTATAAGATTTAAAGCATTTGAGTTATGCCAAATAAAAAAAAGAAAGAAAAAGAAAAAAGTATTCCACTTAGACAATGACATAGATGTCTGGCTTACCTAAATACATAAATTTGAAAACCCAATAAACTTTAACAGCTGGAAATAGTTTTGTACTTTCCGATTCAATCTTTCAGAGGCCAAATAAAACTTGTAATGCTGTAAATATTTTGTGAAGAACAAAACAGAAAAATAACCCAGCCTCTTAGAAAAATGATAGCTAATAGTTGGCCAAGACTTTTAAAAAGAATGGTATTTTTCAAAACATTTTCCATTTTTCCTGTCTGTAGCCAGAACACAAAGGAATACATCATTAGTTGGAACCGTTCAGTATTTCAGTTTTGCAGTTACACTTGACCTATAATTGTTCCCTATTGTCCTGGAAGTGGTGTGGTTAGTTCCTCGTCTAAGTCCTAGATTTCTGGCCACCAGAAGAAAGGAGGTGAGGACATGACATTTGCTTCTGTCATGTGTCTATGTTTAAACTGTACCACATCAGAAGAGAAAAAGACAAGGCCATAGTAACTGATCATAGTGAGTTAACTGAAATAGTAAAACTAAATTGTAAACCATATTAAGTGTAACAATAAACAGTATGTCCAGTTTGCTTAATAGCCACAAGTTTGAAACATAGATTCTTTTTTTTTTATTTATTTATTGTTTTTGACAGAGAGAGAGAGACATACAGAGACAAAGAGAGAGCTGAACTGAGGGAACTCCCCAGTTCAGCACTTGGGTCCGCACGGACCAGGGCCGGGATTCAATCCTGGGTCCCCAGCGCTGCAAAGTGAGCGCTTAACCCACTGTGCCATCCCGGCTTCCCCATGAAACATAGATTCTAAAAGCTGAATGCTAATGGAGAAAAGCTTAGAAGTGTGCTTTGGAACTCAATGGCCTCACAAAGTTCCAATACTTTTTACTACTTTGTCACTCCACTGGCTTCATACAATAATAACATCGTATCTGGGCTACTCTAAAAGTCAACCCATTAGTCTTTAAAAAAAGAAAAGAATCAAGCAAAGTGTACCTTTAGAATCTCCTGAATAATTTTTGCTACTTCCTCTGGGAATTTTATCCAGGAAAAGACCCACGATTCAGAGTTTGTGGGTTTAGTGGCCGATTCACATGGGCCCTGAGTGGTATGAAGCAGGGATCCCCAATCCCCAGGCACAGACCAGTACTGGTCCCTGTCCTGTTAGGAACCAGGACACACAGCAGGAGGTGAGAGGCCAGCAAGCAAAGCTTCATCTGTACTTACAGCCGCTCCCCATTGCTCACATGACCGCCTGAGCTCCGCCTCCTGTCAGATCAGAAGCGGCATTCGATTAGTTGTATAATTATTTCATTTTATGTCACAATACAATAATAATAGAAATAAAGGGCACCGTAAATGTAATGCACTTGAATCACCCCAAAGTCATGCCCCCACCCCGACCCCCACCCCTGAGTCCCTGGAAAAACTGTCCTCCTCAAAACCTTCCCACGGGTTGGGGACCACTGGTAAAGTCATTCTGGCAGAGTGTGAGCCTCTGATACTCTTCTCTAAAAATCACTTCTTTATTTGAAATTGAAAAAAAGAGAGCACTGTAGTAGTAAAGATACTAAAACTCCTGTCCTCCAAAATTGTTTTTAAATTCTACTTAGCAAAGAAGTAGAATAAACAGAATTATATCAAAGTAAAATTATCATAATCTATTCTCAAAAAGAGCATAAGCCATAAAATACTGTTATCTTGGATGTTTATTTTTATACTCACAAAACTAATAAATTCAAGAAAAAGAATATGCTACTCTTCCAGAGCATAAGACAGGTGACTAGAACTTAGTTGCACTTATAACACACTCATTGATTTAAAAGTTACTTTAATTTCCAAAGATTTTTTCTATGATTGAACTTTAGCCTAGTATCTTAAAATATAAATGTATTTAAATGCCACTAATAAAATCTAAGGTAAAGGCTATTTGATTATTTGATTCACTGAGGATCTAAATTTAGTTTAGCATCTCAAAGCAACTAAAATCTTTTCAAAAACTAAATATCTTTTCAATCTTTTTCTTTTTTTTTTTGTATAATTCCAATTCACTTACTTCCTAAGCACATTTTGCCAGAACAACTCATAACTATCATGTTATTACAAATATATGTCTAGCCAAAAGAGAATTTGAATCTCTCAAAAAGAAAAACATTACCTTTTTCATGGTTTTTTATGTGTAATGAGGATAATAAGGGGAAAAGTAAAAGTCTTGATCTAAAAAGATGAGAACCCCATTCATATCTAGTGTCTCCATCTTAATTCTCAGAAAAATGTGATCCCACCATAGAGAACAAAAGATTAATAGGACAAATTCTGGGATAAATTAATAGGATAAATTATAGATAGGTCAGAATTTTCTTAAAGGAATGCAAAGCAGATTTTGTTTTACACAAAATTTGACATGTATATATTCTCATTTCTCTTTATACTTATAGAGATTATAAGATTATATTTGTAGCAAAAAAAAAAAAGAAAGAAAGAAAGAAAAAGTGCTTCAGAACTCTAGGCTGAAGAAAATTATTCTGTACTTACATTAGCATTCTCAGCCCAAATCTAGGGCATATTATAAGTAGTATTCCTTTGATATCTGAGTCATGATGAAAATTTATGTGACTTTATTTCTGAAAGATCTAACATGTAGATTGCCTGACAGTTGCTCATATCACGAGACAACCTTCAGAGGGAAGAAAGGCAGAGATAGACATGCAAAAGACCAGTGAAGTAAAAGCATGCGTTATAAAGAAGGCTACCAAAATATACATCTTCAGCAGATCAGCAAAAAAGCATGAGCAATCAGAAGTCTATCATTCTTGCATAACACTTCTCAGTTTGCAAACCACTTTTGTCCACGCTATAGTATTTAACGAGAGACCACCACCATGCCCTGTGAGTTTCCAATGGTTTCATAAACTGTCTGGTTCCTCAGTGTTGGCTTCTTAAAGCTATCACTATTGTCGAAGGAAGTGTTAAGGTCCAGATAAAGATTTTACTCACATTTTCAAGATCTAAAAGATAACAAACTGTTCAGTTATATGACCTCTTTACTGTCAAGAGGAAATGAAAACTAGAAGACATCACTGAAAAGGCTCCCACACTTTTCCAAATCTTTGCATTTTTTGATTATAGAGAGGCTCCCAATCTTTGGTCTATCTATTCCCTCCTCCTAAAGAGGCCTACGTGGAAAGGTTAATAATAATTATTACTATGATACCACTTCCAAGTTCAAAAGCAGGAACCCAGAATAACAATAGGTCAGCTAAGTGACCCACTCCCCAAAGTGACCAGACTCGAAGCCAACGTGCAGTGTTGGACACATCAAGGTGAAGGTCGGGGTCACACACCTCACACCACATTTCTGCATGAGAAACACAGGTGTTTACCACTGGAATGTCTCTGGTCCCATTTTCTCATTTTTCAGCACCAACATGAAGGCTTGACTAAGCGAAGTACAGTAGTAGAGGCAGCCTAGGGACAAGAGCTAGCAGATCCTGAAGATTTTCATAGGTGGCCCCCATTTCCAAAGACACACACACACACATACTTGTAGGGCTGTGTTCTATGTCGGGGGCCCATGTAGCCATTTTGCAGAACATTCACCAAATAAAGTGTTCCACGCCTCTGCCCTGCACATAGCCAAGGATGTACGTATGCGGGTCAGCCGAGATGCCTGACTGCTCAGGGCCCAGTCTTTATGATTCTGGCCCGCACTTTCATGAGTCTATACAGTTGACTGCTAACCGGAACTCAAGCAACTGGCCAAAAAAAAAAAAATCACGAAGAAATAATGCTACATTTATCTGGCATGGGTGCGGGCTAACTGAGAGTCTGCTATATGAGTATTCATTAACCAGGAGAAAGGGGACAAGCTTTCTGAAAAAGTACTACACTTGACGGAAAGATAGAAGTCTGTTCCAAAAGTCTACACACTCCAGTCTAAGGGCACCTCATTCCCTCCTAATTAAAGTTTTAGTCAATGAGCCCCCAAGGTAGAAATGCATTGCTCCCACCCAAGTGCATGAGCATCAAGAAAGACTTAGAGATAAACATAAAAATCAGAGGGAAGAGATGCTGTGATTAGGAGGCAGATAACTGCAGAGCCACCTGCTTACCTGTCCTAGCTGTCACCATAAGTGTAACATGGTCCCAATTCCACTGTTGGGTAGACAACCAGCATTAAGTCACACATCCCTTGAGGCACAAAATATCTGCTTCAAGGATTTTCTTAGAATTTCTCATCTCACTTAAAAGACATAATAATTTTTTCGAACAACTGCAGAATTCCTTTGATTAGAGACACTGGTTGTTGATTTGCCATTATATAGTGTAAGTGACACCCTGGCCCCTTAAAAATCCTTCTAGTAAGTAGGCTGCCCAGATGTACCATTTGAAACAATGGCCCTGTCTCATTTCAAACGATACATCTGGGCAGCCTGGTCTCACCAGGCTAAATTCCAGGTGTCAGTAGGCGACCAGACGTACCACTGTTTCCTGTCTTGCTAAAAATGAGACACCTGGGGAAGGCGGGATGGCTCAGTGGGTTAAGCGCTCACTTTGCAGCGCTGGGGACCAGAGATCAAATCCCAGCCCCGGCCCGTGTGGAACCATATGCTGAACTGGGAGCTCCCCCAGTTTAGTTCTCTCTCTGTCTCTGTCTCTGTATCTCTCTCTCTCCCTGTCAAAAATAAATAAATAAAAAAAAATATATTTAAAAAAAAAAAATGAGATACCTGCTAGACCTACCGTCAGGCACTGAGCAGAAATTTCACTGCGCACCTATTAAGTGCGCAGTATTATCCACGTCCCTGGGATTGAGGAGCTTATTAAAATGGTGGGACTCGTGTGTCAGATGACAGTCAGGAGAGGGACAGAATGAGAGCATCCAACCAGGCACGGTAACAGGCGTGCCCAGCAGGGAAAGAGCAACACATGACGAGTCTGTTCAATGGAGGGCTACAGAGAGGAAATACAATTAGAGGCCTGTATCGTAGCAGGGCCAGCAACCTGGTCAACGGTGTTCCCAGGTCAAATAGAGGACTCCCAGTCACATTTAAATTTCAGATAAATGACAGGTAATTTTTAGTGGGTAAGTATATCCTGAAATTGCACGGGACTGACTTATACTGAAAAAGTGCCCTTTGTTTAGCTGAGATTTAAATTGGTCTGGGAACCCTGTATTTTTGCTAAGTCTGACAACCTTTCTGGAAAAGTGGTATTTTTTAGCAGGCTCAACCTCACAACAGTGTTTCAGGGATTCTTGTACTATTGTCAACAGAGGAAAGTACGGATTCGGGCCACCTTTAAAACCACCGATCTTCCTTTTTAATTTCATTTCTATGAAATGCACTTTTTTTACTGTCATCGTGTCCTTTATCTGACTTCCCGTAAACTGACTTTGCCCCTCCCCCGGCCCCCAGGGGACTTTGGCAACATTGGAGAGATACTTTGGGGTGTCATAACTGTGGGAGTGCATCTAGTGGGTAGAGGCCAAGGGTGCTGATAAACACCCCACAATGCCCAGGACGGCCCCCACACAAAGAATTGTCCAGCCCGGGTCAAGAGGGCTGAAGTTGGGAAACCCTGCTCTACACAAAGATAAGAACAGCTACATTCCCAGCCCAAGGTACCTGGCTTTCACAGTCTTACCCGCCCTTCACAAACGGTTTAGTGTTTTGGAAATCTGAGTGCAAGAGACCCCATCCATCCCCACCAGACAGCACTTTTTTTTAACACTTCTTTGGAAAAACACCACTCCACCAAAAAACATTCTCTGTATTTTGAAACTCAGCTGACTCAGGCTTCACATTTTCCTTGAATTTTAAAGAGCTGAAAATATATGCCCGTAGATCAGCCAACAACGAAAAGCATTGGTTGACATCAGGAAAAACGTGGGGGACTCTACTGAGACAGGCAGCCCAGCTCTCTGAAGCCACGCGTTCCCCTAACCCCTGGCCCTACATCTCAGGGCTCAGCCACCAGCACCTGCAATTGTTTACCCTCTTTTTCTCAGAAACATTTTGTGTTTCCAAGGCACAACGACTTTCTCCTAGGTGCCTGCTTGTAGACCTTGCAGGCATCTCCTTTTGCACTATAAAAAAAAGAAAGAAAGAAAGAAAGAAAGAAAGAAAAAGAAAGGAAAGGAAGGAAGGAAGGAAGGAAGGAAGGAAGGAAGGAAGGAAGGAAGGAAGGAAGGGAAACGAAAAGGAAAGAAGGAAAGAAGGAAAGAAGGAAAGAAGGAAAGAAAGAAAGAAAGAAAGAAAGAAAGAAAGAAAGAAAGAAAGAAAGAAAGAAAGAAAGAAAGAAAGAAAGAGAAAGAAAAGGAAAAAAAGTTTGCATTATAAAAGTTGAGTTCCTCACTGGTCCCTGGGTGTAAGTGAGTTGTTATCAGAGGACAGAAGTAAGGGAACTGCAGCTAAAGATCATTTTGATGTGTCCCTTGTCCCTTATCCTATGGAGCGGCCCAGAGGGATGGTGAAACACAGGGCTGGACATTAGAAACAACGTTCTGCAGAACATGTCCTCTGGTTCGGTTGATACCCGAGTCAGTTTGGGGCTTGTGTTCTCTTACACCGCAGTAATGGGCCAGTGAGAGACGAAACGAGGCAGCCCCCTCCCTCACCTTCACAGCACTGGCTGTGTGGTGAGACAGGGCTTCCTGACCACATGTTACCTGGGAACGCAGGTCCCTGGGGGTGGGAAAGCACCCTCACCTTTTTCATCTACCCGCCCCCTGGAGCTCAAAGCCTGGGGAAACAGGGCTTGGTCCTCGGTCTCCAGGGCTTTGAGTTAGATGTGACATTTTAGAGTCTCTGTCTTTTGCTCTACGACCAAGGCCTTTTCTAAAAATATATTTATTTAAAGAAAACAGTTAACAAAAGAGAACATGCCTAAGACATGGTGGTAGGAAGATGGTAGCTAAGGATTAATAAAGGCTGGCCATGTTTGGCCTTGGCTGAAAGGGAAGCTTTCCCTGAGGCCGGTTTATATTTAGCTGCCTTGCGTTCTTTTACACTTGGTAAAAGCAGCTTTTGAAGTACGGTATTCCAAGGCCACAAGAAGTGGGAAGAGAGAGCACAGGATTTTAAAGCCAGTACAACCCAGCTCACAGCCACCGAGCAGGCTGCACGCCTTAGTCAGGTCTTTTATTTGTAAAACAGGGATTAAAAATACCCAGCTCTTATCAAGAGCTCTCTGTAGAGTCTAAGGTTTATGTAAATGTAAGTTCTTCTTTCCAGCCCACTGAGCTAGGATGTAAGATAAGAGGACCCTGCTTTGGCAGCTTGCATAGAAAGTGTCAGCTGCAGGTGGTTGTGAAGTGGCTCCCATTCCAAGGTGGGTCTTCCATCAGCTGCCGCAGTGCCTGTCTACAGAGCCGCAGCCAGGAAGGAGTTTCCACTCTCATGTTTGAGCATGCACAGGGGTCGCCTCTCCTGTCCCCCGGGAAGGGGCCAGCAGCCAATGTAGCTGCCCCACCTCCCCCCGCCCCCGGCATTCCATTCTGCCAGAAAGCGCTGTGTCCACCAAATGTGGACAGATAATGTCAGGGAGATAAACGAGGGATGTTTGTGAAAGTATTTGAACTTCTCGAAAAGGAAGACCCACAACAATTCCAGGGATGTTTGTGAAGATAATTAGAATTTAAGTTATGATATTCGGGCTGATTCATGTGGGTTCTCACTTTTTGTTTTTTGCCTCTTGGCTTGGAGGGGCTGAAAGAAAGAATCCACAGATTTCTTTTTTTTTTTTTTAAGATTTATTTTATTGTTTTAAAAGAGAGAGAAGTGGGGAGGGCCCAGAGCCGTCTCCATAGTTGTACATCATTAGTTGGGACATGGTTTCATTGCTGTGGGGCTGTGAGGAGCGGGAACTGAACTGGGGACCTCTTGTGTGGGAGGTGAGGATCTTCACCCCCATCCCAGCGGTTACCAGTTGTGCCGCAGTTCAGCACATGGGTTTGCACGGGCCGGGGCTAGGATTCAATCCCTGGACCTTGCAGTTGCAAGACAAGCGCTCACCCTGTTGAGCTATCCCAGCAGCCCCACAGATGTCGTTCTAAAAAGTTACTGGAAATAAGTAAAGTGCCCAGCAAAGACCCATGTCTGCACGTGGCAACCAATCGACTATCGGTATGGCCCACCACGGCCGTCCCCATGAGCACCCCAATCTCCACTCAGGCAGGTCAGAGTTCAGCCTTTGCAGAGCTCAGAACTCTGCACCCCCAGCCTAATCGGGCCCATTGGTAACACCCAGAAGTCCCAGAATAAGACTCAAAAAAACAGCCCCGTGCTAGGTGCTATCGGCCATTTGCTGCCAATACAACGTGAACAGCCAAGCATGCCTTCTCATGAGGAGCTCAGCTGGGGGAGTGGGGGTGGGGTGATAAATGTCAAAATAATAATAATAATAATGATTATTGAAAGCACAGAATGATAGAAACTCTGAGCCCCCCTCTTTTCCACCCAGAAAATAGAAAGGCTCAATGCTCCCTAAGAGAATTAGGGCCCCTGTGTCAAAAAAGTGACACTAAAACTGAATCTGGAAGATCAGGAACCAAGAGGGTCCCTACCGATGGCAGAAAGATGACCCAAGTCATGGAGGTAGGAAAGGTGGGGACAGGAGTCCTCACAGCAAGCAGTGCAGCCTGTGACAGAGGAGGGACCAGCTCACGTGCTTCACACCAGGAAAGGAAGCTGCTCGCCTTCAACAGCAAGTGAGAGACACAGAGAGACGGGTTGACCAGGTGGCGCTCCTGAGATGCGCGATGACACAGATGTCCAGATAAGAGGGCCAACGAAATGTCCCGCCGTGTGCGTGGGTGACAGGGTACATGGCAGCAGCTGGGAGATAACATCCATCTCAGATATGGCTGCAGCATCTAAGGCAGCGCCACTGCATTCCAAAGATGCCCATGAGGTCTAGAAAGCACTGGGTTATCACTGTGAGGAAAGACAAACCAAACATTTGTGCATGACCCTAACGACAACATCGATAAGTCGATTGAGTCAACAGAGATGACAGATCATGAATAGTCCCCTGGAGTTTTGTGGGATAACTCAAATGCCCTGTTACCCCAATAATGATATTGAGATACTCAGAGGTCAGCTGATACATAAGAGTTCAACAGATGTGCCAATGATCTTGTCTTAAATTTCTCTAATCTTCACAATTTTTCAGCTTTGGAACTAATCCTGAAGCATCATGTTTCTTTTTTTTTTTTCTCCCAAGCTCTGTTGAGATATAATTAATGTATAACATTTTGTAAGTTGAAGGTGTACAGTACAGTCATTTGATATGTGTACATGTTGTAAAATATTTGCCACATTAGTTAGCACACCCTTTACCTCACATAATTTACCTCACCATTTTGCTGTTGCGATTGTGGTGAGAACATTAAAGCTCTCTACTCATAGCAACCTTCAGTAGACTTGTATAACACAGTATCATTAACTATAGTCATAACCTGAGATCACCAGAACTTATTAGAATCATATTTCTGCTAAATAAAAGTAGTAATTCAAGGCTTAAGGGAGGGGGGAAAAGCAAAACAGATAAAAAGCCAGAAGAAGGCAATGAGGGAAAAAATAAAAGGTTCTTTGTTTGTTTTTTTAGGATCAGAGGTTCTGCCTTAGAGGAAAATAACTAATGAGAACTGTCCTTGGGTAGTGGCGATATAAAGACATTTAGAAGAGTAAAACATACTGTCTACCTAATAAAGAATTGGTACCTCATCATGTTTCACAAATTCAAAAGACGATTTTCAATCTATTCTGAGAGTTACATGATGTTTGTAGATTATTCTGACGCTAATGGGCAATACAGCCTTATGCTAATGTTTGGAGAAAATACTCAACTCTGGCGTGTTGGTCAGAATGAGATTAAACAACAGGAACTACAGTAAAAATTCCAGGCAGTGGGGGGGGGGGGGGGGAGGAGGAAGGAAAGTGAAACCCTAAAATTTTCAAGTTAACTGTCACAAAACTCTGAGAATAATAAATTAGTTCCCCAAAAAAATGGACTGGGGAAGGCGGGATGGCTCAGTGGGTTGAGCACTCACTTTGCAGCACCAGGGACCGAAGATCGAGTCCCGACCCGGGCCCCGGCCCATGTGGACCCATATGCTGAACTGAGGAGTGCCCTTAGTTCAGTTCTCTCTCTGTCTCTGTATCTCTCTCCTCGCTCTCTCTCTCTCTCTCTCTGTAAAAAAAAAAAAAAAAAAAAAAATGGACCGCACCATTTCAATAGACCAAACCAGAAACATCATGATTTAAATTTTCTAATTTACCACTTGGTCAATGAAGCATTCACCCTTTGCGAGCTGGAATCCTTGAAGTCTTACAAACCTGCCCTCCTCAATTTTACATAAAACTCGACTGAACTGATTATAGTACTAGAAAAACAATTATAGGAAAGTTGTTACAGTGTACAAATGAAGCTCATCTGATTTCATCACCAACCTCATAGTTTTTTCCCCAAGCATATGGACGAGACATAATGATGACGCCAAAGTATGAAATATAGCCAGTTTCATCGCCAGAATGAATTGTGTCTTATTTCCCTTCAGTAAACCACCAGATCTGCGAATCTGTGTTCCCCTGACCGCCGAAGCAGGCCTTGCTTTCCCCATGATTCATTTAACTGGGCAGGATGTCAGCGGATAGTAGGGCATTTATGGGACAGAGAGGAGAGGGCTCAGAGACCTTCTCTGGGAGAAAATGGGTGGAGGGGGCGGGGGGCAATGGGTCTTTTGAGAGGCGGGTGCTGCTCCTTCTAAGAAAAGCAGAGGCAAATTCCATATTTGCTGCCGTTTTTTGTTTGTTTGTTTTCTATTCTGTTATTCAAATGTTCTGCACTTTGAAATAGAATGAACGTGCTCTAATTTTTCAGTCTAAATCTTCCAAGCTGGAACTACACCCCATCCTTGAAACTGACAATTCCTAAGCATATCTACACCGGCACTGAATGTTGCATCGACTTGTCAATCAATCCTATGTGTAGTTTCTTTTATTATTATTATTATCATTATTAAGAGTTTCAGGTGTATAGAATAATATAAGGATTGGACATTTACAGAACCCACAAAGTGATACCCCTACCAAGTCTACTACCCCTCTGACATCTTACATAGCTACTACATTTCATACCTTACACAGCGTCTCCAATACCATTAATTATATTCCCTATGCTGTATTCTACATCCATGACTGTATATTTTTTAATTATAGTTGACATTCAGTATTATTTTATATTATTTTCAAATGTATAGCACAGTGGTAAGGCACTTATATAATTTCAGAAGTGATCTCCCTATAAGTCTAGTGCCCATCTGACACCACCAGAGTTTTTACAATGTCATTGACTATATTTCTCACACTGTATTTCACATCCCTGTGACTATTTTATGACGTCCAATTTGTACTTCCGGCTCCTTTCATCTCTCTCACCCATGCCCCCAACCCCCTCCCCTCTAGCAACCATCAGTTTGTTCTCTGTTATCTATGAGTTTATTTCTTTTTTATTGGTTTGCTTATTCTGCTCTTTATATTCCACATATAAGTGAGACCATACAGTATTTGTCTTTCTTAGTCTGACTTAATTCACTTAGCATAATGTCCTCTATATCCATACATGTTGTTGCAAATGGTAAGACTTCATTTTTCTCTTTTACAGCAGAGGAATAATCCATTGTATAAATGCAGCACAATTTATTCATCCAATCATCTATTAATGGGCATTTTGGTTGCTTCTATATCTAGACTATTGTGAACAGTGCTGCAGTATACATGGAGGTCATATATTTTTTCCAAATTGGTGTTTCAGTTCTCTTCAGATAAATACTCAGAAGTGGAATTTCTGACTTCTATGGTAGTTCTATTCTTAATTCTTTGAGGAGACTCCATACTGTTTTCCACAGTGGCTGCACCAATTTGCAATCCCACCAACAGTGCACAAGGGTTCCCTTTTTTCCACATCCTCACCTAATTTGTTGTTTGTTTATTTATTGATGATAACCATTCTGACAGGTGTGAGGTGATATCTCATTGTGGTTTTTATTTGCATCTATCTGATGATTAGTGACATTGAGTATCTTTTCATACGTCTATTGGCCATCTGTATGTCCTATTTTGAGAAACATCTATCAGGTCCTCTACCCATGTTTTAATTGGATTGTTTTTTTATGTTGACTTATATGAGTTTTTTAATAACTTTTGGATATTAACTTCTTATCATGTGTATCATTGACAAATATCTTCTCCTATTCAGTAGGATGTCTTTTCATTTTGTTGATGGTTTCATTTTCTGTGAAAATATTTTTTAGTTTGATGTAGTCCCATTTGTTTATTTTTTCTTGTTTCTCTTGCCCAAAAAGATATATTAGTAAAAATATTATGAAGGGTAATGTCTGAAAGCTTACTTCCTGTATTTTCTAGGAGTTTTATGGTTTCCGGTCTTACACTTAAGACTTTAATCCATTTTGAGTTTATTCTTCTATATGGTATAAATAGGTGTCCAGTTTTTTGTTTTTTGTTTGTTTGTTTGTTTGTTTGTTTGTTTACTTACTTACTTATTTTTTGCATACATCTGTCCAGTTTTCCCAGTGCCATTTATTGAAAAGGTTGTTTTTGCTCCAATGTAAATTCCTGCTTCCTTTTTCACAGATTAAATGACCATATAGGCATAGATTTATTTTTGGGCTGTCTATTTTGTTTCATTGATCTATTTGCCTGTTTTTATGTCAATACCATACTGCTTTTATTAGAGTGATACTTCCAGCTTTGTTCTTCTTTTGCAGCGTTGCTGTGGCTACTCTAGGTCTTTTATGGTTCCATATAAATTTTAGGATTCTCTGTTCTAGTTCTGTGAAAAACACCACTGGTGGTCTGATACAGATTGCATTGAATCTACAGAGTGCTTTGGGTAATACAGACATTTTAACTATATTAATTCTTCCTATCCATGAGCATGGTATATATTTCCATTTATTTGTATCTTCACTAACTTCTCTCTTCAACATCTTATAATTTTCCAGGCACAGGTTTTTGTTGTTGTTGTTGTTGTTAAATTTATTCTTAAGTATTTTAATTTTGGAATGCAACTGTAAATGGAATTATTTTCTTAATTTATCTTTCTGATAGTTTGTTTTTGGTATATAGAAATGCAACTGCTTTCTGAATATTAATTTTGTATCCTGCTACTTTACTAAATTTATTTATCAGTTCCAGTAGTTTTTTTGCTAGAATCTTTGGGCTTTTCTATATGTAGTATCTTATCATCTGAAAATAATTATAATTTTATAATACTTCATCTTTTCCCATTTGGATGTCTTCTATTTCTTATTGTCTGACTGCTGTGGCTTAACTTATAAATTTTAGTAAATTCCAGTGCTATGTTGAATAAAAGTGGTGAGAGTAAGGATCCTTTTCTTGTTCTTGATCTTAAGGAGAATGTTTTTTAGCTTTTTCCCATTAGGTATAATATTAGCTGTGGGTTTGTCATATATGGCCTTTATTATAAAAGTGGAGATGTGTTTCCTCTATTTCTACTTTTTTGAGAGTTTTTATAAATGGATGCTGAATTTGGTCAAATGCTTTTTCTGCATCTATTGATATGACCATATAATTTTTATTTTTCATCTTATTTATGTGGTATGTCACTTTGGTTTGCACATATTGAACCAACCTTGCATGCCACAAATGTGTCCCACTGGTTATGTTGAATGATCTTTTTAATGTATTACTGAATTCAGTTTGCTGACATTTTGTTGATGATTTTTGCATCTGTGTTCATTAGGGATATTGGCCTATAGTTTTCTTTTATTGTAATATGTTTGTCTGGTTTTGAAATCAGGGTAATGATGCTCTCATAAAATGAGCTTAGGAGCCTTCCTTTCTCTTGGATTTTTTTTTGGGGGGGGGGAATAGTTTGAGGAGAACAGGTATTAATTCTTTTTTGAATGTTTGGTAAAATTCACCTGTGAAGCCACCTGGTCCAAGACTTTTGTTTGTTGAGAGCTTGTTGATTACTGATTCAATGTCATCAGTAATAATCGGTCTATTCAGATTTGTCATTTCTTCTTGTTTTAGCCTTGGAAGAGTGTATGCTCCTAAGAATTTATCCACTTCTTCCAGATTGTTCAATTTCTTGGTGTATAGTTGCTTGTAGTATTGTCTTAAAGATTTTTGTACTCTATGGTGTCCTTTGGGCTGGAGAGCCTAGTGTGGGGCTGGGACCCCTCCCTCTTCAGTGGGGACCTCCGCCATCAAGGTGTCCCTCCTGGAGTTCAACCACTATCTGTGAGTTTGGGGTCAGCCCATTTCGCATCTCTGCCCCTCCTACTGGTCTCAACGTGTCCTCTTCTATATATCCTAATTATAGGAGTTCTGTTCAGCTCATCTTCAGATGATTTTTGAGGTTGATTGTTCTATAATTTATTTGTAATTTTGGTGTAATTCTGAGATGCCGTAGCCACAGCATTTACCTAATCCACCATCTTGAGCCCTCTCCTATGTACAGTTTCTAATGCTCCTGCCCCAACTCCCATACTCCTATCATGACTTTATCTTGGCTTTAACTTGCCACATTTCCAGATGGTTTTTGTTTATCATTTGGCATTATCTTCTGTGTATTTGATTTTTGTTTATTTGCCTGTAATAGGTAGACAATCTCTTTGCACAACCATAGAAACCTCCTTCTCTCCTGCTTTTCTCTCACAAACTCCAGAGACAAGATTCACCAAACTAATCCTTACACATAACCTAACTTTTAATACACAGTGACATTTTACTATGTCAATAAATGTGATATCTAGAACTGTTACAGAGTGCCATAGCCTCATTTCTCTAGCCTGAACTAAGGTTTAAAAAATATTTATCATGCCTAAATAAGAAATCCAGCAAACAAACAGACAAACAAAAAACCTAAGTTCTATGTAATTTTTTTTAAATGAAGTAAAAAATTGTCCTCTGACCTTGAAAACATCTTATTAAGCAAAATAAGTCAGACTGAAAGAATTAAGAAACATATGACCTCACTTATAGGTGGAATATAAAACTGAAAGGAACAAAGAAACAAAAACTCATGGACACAGTCAATAGTTTAGTGGTTACCTGAGGGTAAGGAGGGAGGTGGGTGGGAGAGATGGGTGGGGGGAGTAGGGAGGGGAATCAAACATACGGTGATGGAAAGTGAGCTGATTCGGGGTGGTGAGCTCATAATGCGATGTATAGACAATGTCATGTAGAATTGTATACCTGGAAACTATGTAATTGATATCAACTAATGTCACCCCAATAAATTTAACAAAAAAAAAATTGTCCTCTGACTAAAATAGAACACACTCCTATGATTCATACTTTACTGCAACAATGATTTTAAATGAACAAAGGATTTAATTCTCAAATAATAGTGTAAGAAGGGTGCTAACCATCCTCAGAGTTCCAACAAATAGTTACTGGACATCCCCCAAGTGGCAAGCCCTGAACCAGACCCTGCAGACACTGAGATAAAAGAAAAAGTCACTGAGAACTCATGAGGCCAGCAAATGGTGTTGACACAATAAGACATTCTGCAAGTGACAGAGAGGAGCTCAGAGTGACTGATTGGGGCATTTGGGGACACACCCTTTCACGGAAATCGCTTGGCTCATATGACTAACTAAGCAGGGGAAATTAGAGTGGGCTCTGAATAGATATAAAATGCTAACCCAAATTATGACTCACACATCTTCAGGGTCTTAAACATACTGCGTGTTTGTTTGTCCATGTATGCTTTTATTTATTTATACACTTACTACTGGTTTCTTTGCAGAATGTTCTGGCTAAAGCTACCGTGAAAGAACTTGCCACCCTTCATGGCACCAAGTACACATATGGCCCAGGAGCTACAACGATCTGTGAGTCTTGGCTTCCAACCTGTGCGAAGAGACCGCGTGCCTAAAGAGGCAGCAAATGGTTCCTGGAGCCTCTTCTTTCTGAGCACTTGAGCAAGCTTGTCCAGTCCACGGCCCGTGGGCTGCGTGCAGCCCGGGACGGCTTTGAATGCAGCCCAACACAAATTCGTAACCTTTCCTAAAACATGATGAGATTTTTTTTTTTTTTTTGGGCAACCATTTTTTTAGTTCATCAGTGATCACTAGAGTTAGTGTATTTTGTGTGTGGCCCGAGACATTTCTTCTTCTTCCAATGTGGCCCAGAGAACTCAAAAGATGGGTCACTCCTGACTTAAAGCATGTGGCTTGTGCCTGAAAATCAATTTTTTATAAAATATGTCATCAGTTTTCTGTTAAGAAAAGAAAGAGAGAGAGAGAAATGTATCCCTTTCAACCCAGGGACGCATTTGCTCCGTGTAAACATCTATGAGAATCTACTATGTGCGGGGGCCTTCCTAGGTTCTAGGAAAGGTGGAGAGAAGGCACAAGAGAAGAGGAAAGGGCAGGAAGGGGCCCAACCCAGTCTTCAAAGAAGCAGGAATAGGGAACACAGGTGTGTTAAGTGCTGGGACAGGGGGACGCACTAGGAAAGAGCCCACCCAAGGACTAGCCCACCCAACTCACAGTGTCAGGGATGACCTTCCAGAACGATGACACAACTTGATCTGCAAGGACGCTTGCATGGGGCAGTGTGTTCCTGGCTAACAGACTGCAGGTGCAAAAGGGGTCCTTCAGGCTCCAACCTGTCCCTCTTGACAAGTCACTCGGTGTGTGGTTGAGCGAGAAAAGATGCAGAGCAAGGGAATTGGGTTGGGGCTAGACCCCAGAGCCTCAGACGCTGCGGAGTTCCGATTGCAAGGGGAAGGCACTTGCAGTGCGCTCTGTTTTCCGTTTCTGCTTCTACATGATTGCTTTCTGCCCCTGCTCTAAAAAGCCTAGAACTACAAGAGAAAAAGGCCCAGTCTTCTCATCAAGGGGCCTCCCAACTCCCGTGCAGATGGAGAGGCTCAGATCCTAAGGCTTTATGTAGAATACATCCAAGGTCTAACCCACCCAATTCTGGGCTTTACATAGAATCCAGTTTTTGGTGTTCTTGTCCTTTTTTAAACCACTCTGAATCAGATGGGGTCTAGCAGAAACAACTCAGCTACCCATATTATAAACTGCTTGGATATTTTACTCAGATTAGTTCCATGAGTTCTATTGTTTCATTGTATCATAAGGCTTTGGAAGGTAGAGGTCACGTCTTTGCCTTGTCCTGACATCATCAGAGTTGAGATCAGTAGAGGGTGTGTAATTGTTGATGGAATAAACAGATGAGTGAGTGAATGAATGAACAAGTGAGTGAATAAAGGAATAGCTAAGCTGTGGAGCAGTGGCCTCATAACTGTACTGAATGAATAGCTGAATAAACACCTAATCTATGCCAGGACATACTCAAGACCCTGAGGAAACAAAAATGAAGACAACAGCTTTGCCTTCCAGCTGCCCCAGTTTCCTCATTCAGCACAGTTTCAGCAGGGTTTGGAGTCCCCTCTGCCCACCAATCACCTCTCAGCCTTCCTCGTTTTCCTAGGAGATACACACTCTTCTCCCAGAAATTCTACATATTTTGTTAACAAGTTACAGACTATAAGGCATTGTTGACCGTAGCATATGAGCACACTGAGAGATTAATATAATGCAAATGACGTACTTCCTAGGGTATGAAACACATTCCCACAAAGTAGGTTTAGAGATAAGACTGGGCTAATTTTTTTAATAACCCCTTATCTTTTTTTATGACCCAAGTTTACTAGAAAACTGGCCTACCTATATTATTTTTGTGCAGTGAAACATTTGTCATTAGAAAAGGAGGCTGGCTTTAAAAAAATAAATTTTCTTCTCAGCTGTGAAAACTTCTTGTCTTTGTTTGCTTATTTCAGATCCTGCTGCTGGCGGTTCTGACGACTGGGCTTATGACCAAGGCATCAAATACGCCTTCACCTTTGAACTCCGGGATAAAGGCAGATATGGCTTTACCCTTCCTGAATCCAAGATCCGGCCAACCTGTGAGGAGACGATGCTGGCGATCAAGCACATCGCCAACTACATCCTGGAGCATCCATACTAGTCAAGAATGCTGAGAGCCTTCTTTCAAAAATGCTCACTTTGGGCTTCTTTCTTACCCTGACTTCTAATTTTTGCTTGCCTGGATGTTTCCAAATTTCAACCCTTCTTTTAGGCTTCTGGATCTATTAAATGACTTGGCTCTTTTAATATTTGTCATAATGAACATGAATCATTATCATTGAAAAACCTGACAGACTGTCTAACTCACTGGGGAAAAAATAATGTGAATAAATAGCTAAGCAGGGGATGATGGGACAGCTCAAAGGTTGAGCACTTGCCTCGAAATTGTGAGGTCCAGGGTTTGATTCCCAGCCCCGGCCTGTGCAAACCCATGTCCTGAACTTCAGTGAAACTAGTAACCACCAAGATGGCTCCACGGCAAAGGTTGTTGCCTCTCATGTGGGAGGCCCCCAGTTCAGTTCCTGCCCTATGAGGCCCCACATCCACCTGCGTGGAATGAAACCATGCCACAACTAATGATGTGCAACTATGGAGACTGCTCTGGACCCTCTCCCTTCTCTTTGTCTCTCCCACCTCTCTCTCTCTCTCTCTCTCTCTCTCTCTCTCTCTCTCTTTCTCTCATCTCTCACCTTCTCTCAAAACAATAAAAATAGATCTTTTAAAAAATATGATTAAGCAAGCTGGGCACAGATAATGATGTGGGTCAGTCATACATGAGTCAAAGTCATCAGGGTGTTGGCTGACACTGGAAGGGTACAGAGATGCACAGGTTATAATAGGGGGTTCAGTAAAAAAGAATAAATATAAGAGAAAATGCAGGACTGTAAAATACAATATAGTTGAGAAGACCCCATCTTGGATCAGCTTTCATCTTAACTCATTCAAGTTATTTTATGAGCTCTCCCTTATGTGCTAAACACTTGAGGACAGAGCAATGGCAGAAGTCATTGTTTCTTTGTTGAGCCTTCTCTCTCCTGGCATGGGACACAGGCTGCCACCATATCTGAGTCTCCATTAAACTGGCTAAAACCTTTTATCTGCCCCATCCTAGTGATTCCCTGAGACCCCACCCCACCCAACTTTCAGGTCCACCCAAGCCTGGTCCAGTGTCTTTCCATACAAACAGTGTATCTTAGCTCATGCTGGGGACTTTCACAAAATCTTTGAAAGGCTTACAAAACTCAAACAAGCAGCATGTGGCTTCAGCTTGTCCCATTCCTCTGGCTGAGCAGCACTAAGCTTGGCACAAGTGACAGCTGGCCTCAGTTTGCAGATTGGGCTCTTGAGGCACCTACAAGACCAGCACGAGTGGCAACCATCTGTGGACACTCTACGGCTCCTGTCAGATGTCCCCAAGCAGGGCACAGGCTGTGGCTAACCTTGGCCTGCAGGAGGTCCCCTCCCAGGAAGCCCCAGGGCTGGCGTATCTGGTATAGACGTAACACAAGACGGTAGAAGAAACTCTGGCTGCACCAAAAATCACTCCATGACTTGGCGTTTCCCAGGATTACAACTGAACACAATACTGTTGGACAGTGTTACACAAAGTTCAAATTTTAAAACATAATATGTGTTGTTATCATTTGGGAGCTCTATTACTTTAGAATCATAGAATAATATATTAGGTCATTGTTTTCCATGTGGATTGAAGGAAAATAGAACTCCACATCTAGCATAGTATATTGAAATATCCGTAACTGTTCTATTCAAAAAAGGAATTCTATTGTGTGCTTATCACCAAAAGACCACACAATAGAGTATACAGATGTTGATTTGTAATGTTAGACACCTGAAATTTATATAGTGCTCTTAGCCAATGTTACTTCAATAAAAAAATAAATTAAAAATAATCTTACTATGTGATAGGAAACAAAATAAAAAAGAATCCTTTGACAATACAAAGGTTTGGAAGTCGTCAAGCCAAAGAATGATTAATTGCATTAATTGTCCACTAGATGGCAGCAATGCAGCTGCTACAATTTGTCAAGCGCTCATCTTCAAAATAATTTAGTACATTATTTAACAGGAAGAGAAAAAGAGATATCCTTAAGTGCAAAAACAATAATAATTCCCACGTATTCTTAACTAGGACTGATGGTAATTTAAAAAATAGAGGTAGTGTAGCTAAATTATCTCCCCCCAACCAGGACACACCCCAATCTAATTAAGTTATAGTCACACTGTGAATTGGGAAGCTAACTCAACCCCAGTTACTGAAATGGGGTTATCTTGATGGAGGTATATATTCAAGTCATAGACAGTTCCACCAGCCACACCTTTCCCCTGCCGCTAACAGATAACATTGACCTCTAAGGGATGCTGTAGCCCAAAGTTCAGAAGTCATGTGAGTAAATCACCAAGAACCCTCCAAAGTCCCTAAATTGAATACTTTCCAATAGGAATTTGGAATATATATGGGCTTTTCTAGAATCACACGGAATTTTTAAGAAAATGAATAAGGATTAGGAATGCAAATACACAAATAATCACACTTAAAATCCCGTGCATCTGAGACTTCCTGCATTGGACATACTTTTGCTGTATATCTTGCCAGCTGAACATTAATGGATAACTGAGTAGGAGTGTCACCTACCTGAGCTAAATCAAAAAGAGAGAGAGAGGGGGGGGGGGGAGGAAGGAAGGAAGGAAAGAAAGGAAAGGAAAGGAAAGGAAAGGAAAAAGGAAAGGAAAGGAAAGGAAAGGAAAGGAAAGGAAAGGAAAGGAAAGGAAAGGAAAGGAAAGGAAAGGAAAGGAAAGGAAAGAAAGAAGAAAGAAAAGAAGAGTCTGCTTTAGTCCTTCGTAGGGCAAGAATGTCCTATGCCCTCCTGCCAGGCTCACAGGGGACTGCCCAGGGCCCTTGCCCAGGCTGGACCCCCCAGGACCCTCAGGCTACAAGGACACCTCTACCCCTCCCTTCTTTCACTGGCTCCCTGCCTGAGCGGTCAGGACAAGCCCTAAGCCCTTCCTTCAGCAACATGGTCTCATCTCCTGCAAGCAGCGACTAACCAACGGCTCCGAAATGGCCACCTGAATCTTCCCTTTCTCCAGCAGTGTGGATACAAAGGAGCGAGACTGGATCTCCAGACTGGATTACGGAATCACATCCTGAGTGTTTTAAAGAAGTGTCCATCCTTCTTTATTTAAAAAAAAAAAAAGGCATAGAAGCCTTGTCCACACAATTTTAAAGCTAGTCACAGAGGACAAGTCTTCAAAAATATATATCAGAAGGTTAGAATTAAGGCTTTGTTTTCTTCCAACCTTTCTGTATTTTGCTAAATTATTTTCAATGAGCATCCATTACATTTAGAATCAGAAAATAAAACTCCAAAAAGCACGGCTGTGACAAAATTTTCTTGACGTAGACCACATGGAAACGAATGCAGAGAGATAGTGCACGCCTACTGCTCACCACCAGCACTGTCACTTACCACCCCACTGATGCTGATACTCATCATATGGACAGGACATGCTGCAAGTCTGTTCACACAACCCCACAGTGTTCCCCACTGCCTAGCGGGCGTGGGTGTGCATGGTTAGTCCCCACTATCCACCGTGTGCTGTCTCATTTAGTGCTCACAGCCACTCTGCTCACACTTGCATCCCCATTTTACGGATGAGAAAATCAAGGACCGGAATGACCAGGCAGCCCACTCAAGGTGAAGTTGCTCGTGTTTGGGAGCCACTCTGAGGTTACATCCAGGTCCAAAGTCACGCTCTTTTCTTTCCTCTGTACCCCTGCCAAACATGCCCTTAGAAGCAACGGAGCACTCATTGGCTTTGGGGGTTTCCGGTGCTGATGAGCTTGTCCAATGTCAAGAACAGGAAGCCCTTAGTTTAACCCTCTTCCCTACCTGCAGCACTGGGGCAAGGAGAACTTTGGGGAAATCAAAAAAATCCCTATACTATATCACACACCTATCAGACGGAGCAGAATGGAGCATTGCTGCTATTTATGATTTACAATCTTTCCCCAAATACCACGTTTATAAATAATACTATGCATCCATGACCCTGAGAAGTTGCATCTATGACCACCTATACATTTGTCGGTGGTGAAGAGGTAGTTTTTACAAGGAAATTCTAATAAGTTCTCTGATTAGGTAAACTCACTTATTCTGTTAGATTACCTGTGATTCTAGGTAAAGGTGATGCCTTCTCCCAAATAATCCACAATTCACTGAGTTATGTTTAAGACTAAAGACACACCCCCACAGGTTTAAGATGGCCTGGGAGTGACTTTCATGAATTCAACTTTCAAAGAGCACTTACTAGACATCTACAACCTCCAGGCCCTGGAAGTAGCAGCCAATGTACAAACATTGGAGCAACCGTAATATCTTGCCCTCTGGAATCCTTAAGTTTCTTTAGGAGAGGGGTTCCCTCTGAGGATAGGGAGATGGGAAAGGAGTAGGGGTAGGGTATTCTAGCTCTTTCTGCCACGCTCACTCCTTTACAGAGAGCGGTTTAGAGCAAAAACAGCAAAAGTATAGCCATCATAAAATCTAGATGGTGAAAACACCAATGTTTTCCAGATGGCTTATAACATTTTAGTGTGGTCAAAATACTTTGCAGTTTAAATGTTTTTAATTTAACAACTTACCACGTAGCTTCAAACACATATCTTTGGTTATTAAGGTCCATGGTTCTGCAGCCAGATACCCAAATTCATCTCAGGTTCCACATGCAAATTTAAACCGGTTCCTCCCATCATTCCACTCAAGCTTGGGGGAGAGTAGTATTTTAGAACCAAGAACTGGGTTCAAATCCCAGTTCTGTGAATGGACTAGCTCTGCTAACTTGAGCAAGTTATTTGCTACAAAAAAAAAAAAAAAAGGAAGAAGAATTTGCCTTTCATCCCATCTGTAAAATGGGCATTCCTTTTTATGAAAGGTATATGTGTAGTAGGGCATCTAGTGTTACTACACCTCACTCCCCAACTAGAAAACACAGGGTAAGGGGAAGCCAGGATGGCTCAGTGGGTTAGGCGTTCACGGGGATCGAATCCTGGCCCTGGTCCATGTGGACCCATATGCTGAGCTGGGAGCTCCCCCAGTTCAGTTCTCACCAGGGTGAGACCCCGGCCCAGTTCCTGCCCTGTGCAGCCCCGTGCCCACCTGTGGAATGAAACTATGTGGGAAAACCAATGATGAAAACCAACTATGGAGACTGTTCTGGGCCCTCCCCCTTCTCTCTGTCTCTGACTGTATCTCTCTCTCTCTCTCTCTCTCTGTCAAAAATAATAGATAAATCTTTTTTAAAAAAAAAAAGAAAGAAAACACAGGGTAAAGCGGGAGGTGGGATATATTTCATCCACCGGAACCCTCAGAGGAAATCTGCTGCTGCCTCAGATAAGAGCCGAGGTATAAAAGTGGCGGGGGGCCTGGGGAAGGGCAGACAAGAGCCATGAGGTGCATCCTGCCTCTGAGTCTGATCGCCACCGCCCTCGCAATCACCCCTGTCCGCTTTGACAGGTAAATGTCCCCACTCTGGGCTCCAGTCCCTGTGTGAGGGGCTGACCATGGAATGGCTCTTTACCGACCCCATCTTTCATCTGTTTGCATTAAAGGGAGAAGGTGTTCCGTGTGAAGCCCCAGGATGGCAAACAAGCTGACATCATCGAGGACTTGGCCCACACCTGCCAGGTAAGCTCTACAGAGACGCATATCTGCCTCTTCCTTCTGGTCTCTAAAGGCAGCGGCTGTTTTATTTCATGATTCATGCCCAGAGACAACGGTTAAGGACCAGTGGCAGGAGCTACGCGGGTAATCCAGTAAGTCGCCAGTACGTCCTGGTTTGGGTTTTTCCAGATTAGCACTTCCACTTTTCTTCCCCAAAACTTTGCCAACAAGAATGTTTCCTAGATGAACTTGTGAAGGAAGATGATGTCTGACTCCTTTAGAAAGGCCACTCCTCCCTCCCTAATGCTGCTTTGCCCACCCCAGTCTTGCTCACTGGCACCCTGACCTTCATTCGCCCTTGGCCTGATTTCTGCTAAAGAATTAACTGATATCATGAAGGGCTTGACTGATCGTGTCCAGACGGGACCCTTTCTGAGAACAGGAAACTCTTAAAGGTAGAGTGTTTGAAATCCAGCCGGCTGACATAATCATTTCATCCTTTGTTCAGCTGCTCCTATACAAAAGGCCCATTGGGCCGGGCACCTCACACAGTTCAAATTCTCCAACAGATCATCAATCAGTGTCATTATTTAACCCATTTAAAGCAGAGGCAATGGTGTTCTAAGATAGTACTTTAAATGATCACGATTATACAACAAGGAGAAGCCGGGATGGCTCGGTGGGTTAAGCGCTCACTTTGCAGCCCTGGGGACCAAGGACCAAATCCCGGCCCCGGCCCGTGTGGACCCATATGCTGAACAGGGGAGTGCCCCCAGTTCGGTTCTCACTGGGGTGAGACCCTGGCCCAGTTCCTGCCCTGTGCAGCCCCAAGCCCACCTGTGAAATGAAACTATGTGGAAAAACCAATGATGTGCAACTATGGAGACTGCTCTGGGCCCTCCCCCTTCTCTCTGTCTCTGTATCTCTGTCTCTGTCAAAAACAATAAAAATTAAAATTAAAAAAATATTATACAACACTTAAACCCAGAACCAAATCTGGGATTTATTCTACTTACACACTCACCCTTATCACCACATCAATCAGTCAAAAGTTTCACCTTCTCTAATTTCCAAATCTTTTTCAAATCCACACTCACTGCTCTGCCTTCCTACCACTGCCAGGTTCATGTTGACACTCTCTCTCTCTCTCTCTCTCTCTCTCTCTCTCTCTCTCTCACTGGGACAATTTCAATAGCCCTTTAACTAGTATTCAGGGTTCGAGTCCTTCCTCCCATGGAGCCAGCTCACACAACCTGACGGCTCTTTCTAAAATTTCATGATGCATTCCTCTATTTAAAAATATTATTTTTTTGATTTTTGACAGAGAGAAGGGAAAGGGCCCAGAACAGTCTCCATAGTTGACATTAGTTTTCCATATAGTTTCACTCCACAGGTGGGCACAGGGCTGCACAGGGCAGGAACTGGGCCGGGAGCCTCCCACATAGGCCCCGGCAAGTCCTGAACTGGGGGCACACCCCAGCTCAGCATATGGGTCCACACGGACCGGGGCCAGGATTCGATCCTCGGTCCCCGGGGCTTCAAAGCGAGCACTTAACCCGCTGAGCCGTCCCGGCTTTCCCAACATTCCTCTATTTAAAGCAAGCTTGTCCAACCTGCAGCCACATGTGGCCCAGGACAGCTTTGAATGTGGCCCAACAGACATTCATGAACTTTCTTAAAACAGAATGAGATTTCTTTGCAATTTTTTTTTTTTTAGCTCATCAGCTATCATTAGTCTGAGTGTATTATATGTGTGACCCAAGACAATTCTTCTTCCAGTGTCGCCCAGGGAAGCCACAAGGTTGGACACCCCTGATTTTAAGTTTTGTTTTCCATGAGAGGCAGCCGAGTGTGGAAAGAGCTTGTTCTGAAAAGATCCCCATCCCAGCTCTGTGGCCTTAGGCAGGTTACCTAACCTCTCTGAGTCTCAATTCCCTTCTCCACCACATGGGATAACTATCATGCCTGCTTCCTGAGGTTGCTCTAAAAACTAAGTGTGCTAATATCTGGGGAGTGCTCAGAGCAAGTCTGACCACAATACACAATGTGGTCACCAGTGTCGCATTCAAAGTCCTTCAGGATTGGCCAGGCGGCCCACCTCTGCAGCCTCCCCTCCCCTGCCCTCTTTCCCACCATTCATACCCCACACACGCCCTTTCTCAGGGGGAATGTGCTTCCTCCCTTACTTGGTGAACTACCTCTTATTCCTCAAGACCCAGCCCAGGAAGTGTCACCTACAGCAGCGGTTGTCAACCGCTGGGCTGTGGACAGGACATGTCCTGCCAGCCTGTGACCTGTTTATGTGGCTTTTCGCTTCTCATAAAGGCTTTGTGAGCCCCTGAAGGGGCGGAGCTCCGCTCTGTGCCTGGCTTCACTCTGGGCCATTCAGGGGGACACGAAAATTAATCAGTAACGATATTTAACTGTGTTATGTGTATGATAAAACAAAATCTGTGGTTTGTACTTTTAGTGTGGTCGTGTTTCTTCCCTCACTTACTATCTCATTTCCACTATTTCACATGAAGATAGGCACTGAACAAAAGTGTCACTATTTAAGAACAGCTGTTTTACAACAAGGGGTACGATGTATAGAAATGGGTTTAGAAGGGGTGCACACATGGAAAAGGGTGGGGACCACTGACCTACAGCTGCATTCATCTCTGACCCTGACAGGTAAATTTGGACACGTCCACAAGCTTGATGTCACTGATGGGAACTGATCATTTCCTTCAGGTTTCCCAGGGTGCAGATGTGTATTTCATTTGGTTTTGTGATGGAGTATGATTCTAAAGAACAACAAAAGGGGAAGCCGGGATGGCTCAGGGGGTTAAGAGCTCACTTTGCAGCCCTGGAGCCTGAGGATCGAGTCCCAGCGCCGGCCCATGTGGACCCATATGCTGAGCTGGGGTGTGCCCCCAGTTCAGATCTCGCCGGGACCTATGTGGGAGCCCCCGGCCCAGTTCCTGCCCTGCACAGCCCTGTGCCCACCTGTGGAGTGAAACTATATGGAAAACTAATGCTGTCAACTATGGAGACTGCTCTGGGCCCTCCCTCTTCTCTCTGTCTCTCTCTGTCTCTCTCTCTCTCTGTCAAAAAACAATAAAATAAATCTTTAATAAAAAAAAAAGAACAACAAGAACTGGAGTCCTCTCATAGTTCTCTCAATCGGAATGCTATCTTGCTGAGCTCACTCACCAAATTCCTGACATTTTTAGCCACAGAGAGAGAAGGGAACCGGCTGTTGTCAAATACCAGCGTGTTCCAGACCTCATAGCTGTTTCACTATCTTCCCAGCACTCCGGATGGAGCCCTGTGAGCCTCATTTTGTGGGGGAGCAAACAGACTCAAAGAGTTTTAGTAACTTGCCCAAGGACATGTTGCTAGAAAAATTAGAGGGCAGAGTATTATGCCTTCTGTTGGGCACAAACCTTCCAGGAATCCTGGAGTTCACAAAGACATTCGATTCTGAGGGCTGAAATGGGAAGCAGGGTGGGGAGCCACATATTTCATCTACATTCCCAATGAGAGGCAGATGATACGGCTAAATCAATTACAAAACAGCCCCAATGAACTGCGAGAGGATGAAAGCAAACATTAAACAGAGGCTGTTCATTCTTTTTGTCTTGCTCGACATTATGCCCTGCAAAAGTGACCAGTACAGATGATTTTTTTTTTTTAAGATTTATTTTTATTGTTTTTGACAGAGAGAGAGAGCGAGATACAGAGACAGAGACAGAGAGAAGGGGGAGGGCCCAGAACAGTCTCCATAGTTGTACATCATTGGTTTTTCCACAGTTTCATTCCACAGGTGGGCGTGGGGCTGCACAGGGCAGGAACTGGGCCCGGGTCTCACCCCAGTGAGAACTGAACTGGGGGCACTCCCCAGTTCAGCATATGGGTCCTCACGGGCCCGGGGCCGGGATTCAATCCTCAGTCCCCGGGGCTACAAAGTGAGCGCTTAACCCACTGAGCCATCCTGGCTTCCCCACAGATGGTTTCTGACTCACTCCCTAATATTCAACAGTTCTTAAATCTATCTGCAAAAATCGCAGAAGCTTTTTTACTTTAGTCACATGAAACCCAAATTCCTTTCATGGTATATGATACATAATCATTCCTTAATAAATATGCACTGTGTGAGCAAATAAACAGCTGTGACTAACACTGAGCTAACTCGTCTCCACAGCTAGACTTCTGGAATCCCGATGCCACCCACCACGTAGCCGTGAACATGACTGTGGATTTCCGAGTTAGTGACAAGGAATCCCAGCTCGTCCAGTCAGCCTTGGAGCAAAACAAAATGCCCTATGAGTAAGTCCTATTATTCGATATTCGAGGATGTTTAATACTCAAAGTTTGGAGAGTCTTGACATTGAAAGGGAAGGACTACTTTTTTAATTGGGGGAAGGAAAAAAATAGAAAGCTCTTATCTCTGAGATAAAATTTACAGTTACTTCCGAACAGAGTACTGAGACCTGCCTATGGAGGTGATGCAATCACACTTGGCCACTCGATTTCCATCTCCTGTTTGCCCTGATCTGTAAGAATAATAGTTATCTCCATCTGCCATCACCAAAAACCAGTCCTTGGTGAGGACAGAGTGAGCAGGCAGGGACAGTTCAGCCACACTCGTCACCTTCAACAGGCAATCCCCCCAGAGTTCAGGCATTACTAATGATGACCAGCGTCACATTTTTGCATTTGAATTCTCCTGATACATTCAAGGAGGCCCAAATAATAATAATAATATAATAATAATTATAATAATAATGTTCACCTTTAAGTCAGAGATGAGGGGAAGGTCATATATATAGGAAATAATCCTTTATGAAAGAAATTCATCCTCAGAGAAAGCAAAAGCAGTGCAATAGACTCAGACTTACAAATCCAGGAGGAGAGAATTTTTGAAGGGGCCACAGATGCCCACGGGAGTCACTGTGGTGCCACAGAGAAGAAAGAAGGGGAAACGAGAACGCATGGATCAAGGGAGCCCAGCGATGAATATGAAAAATGAACATGTTAGAAAACAGAAGGTGCTTTTATTTTTTTATTTAAGATTTGTTTTATTATTTTGACAGAGAAAGACAGAGACAGAAGGGGGAGGGCCCAGAGCAGTCTCCATAGTTGTACGTCATCAGTCTTCCACATGGTTTCCTTCCACACAGGTGGGCGGGGGCCACACAGGGCAGGAACTGGGATGCGGGCTCCCACGTGGGAGGCATGCCCCCCTCAAACCAGGAGCTGAACCAGGGGGTGAGAATTGAACTGGGGGTCTCCCACATGGGAAGCACACCTCAGTTCAGCATCTGGGTCCGCACGGGTCAGGGCCAGGATTTGATCCTTGGTCCCTGGGGCTGCAAACTGAGTGCTTAACCCACTGAGCCATCCCAGCTTCCCCAAAATGTGCTTTTATAACATCAAAGAATTAGTGATTTGACTTACTAAGGGTTCTGTTTTAAGTCCCCCCCACCTTTGTCATCCCAGGAGACCCCTTTATCAAGACTCTCACCCCTCATAACAGCACTCAACACTAGTTCTTTCTTTCTGACTTCACAACCTAGTGCTATACCGCAAAAGGCCTTCCTCCCACAGAGACAAAGACCCCATACTTTACGGAGGGCTGTCCGGAAAGTATCCAGCCATGTACCCATGCTCGTTATATTGACAATGGCTAGATATTTTCGGGACAGCCCTCGTATATTCCAGAGTAGGAGTTAGTGCTGCTCAACACAACTGTGTGTGTGATGTTGCTACAATATCACACATATAAACCCTATTGAAATGAAGAAAAGACATAGAGAAGGCAAGTAAACAAACACGCACAGACATTCTGGTTTGTGGTTTAATGGCTTAAAAAGTAGCAGGCTGTTCTGTCTTTGTTTTTGCTGTTTTGGGGTTTATTGTTGTTGTTGTTGTTGTTGTTGTTTCAGAAGAGATGTGAAACAAATGTAGACATTAATAAATGGGGAGGACGTATTCAAAATTAAGTTATACCAGCAGTTAATTCTTTGTAAGCAATATATTGTTATGTGCTTTTCTGTATTTTTATAAATTGCACCATTAAATTCAATTAGAAGAGACACTTGGTAAATATACCTCTGAGATCATAGGAATTAGTAGTGTGCTCTGGACTTCCCGCTTATGCTAAGGTTCTGATAACACCCTCACTCTTTCATCTAAAAGACATCACCCTTCCACCCTGTATGCTCCCTGGGTGCTGCGTCTCTTTTTTAACTCCACATCTACACTTCTCAACTGTGCACTGGATTATCACCCTCTTCACTTTACTTCATTAACGTAGGCCTGCCCCAGATTCTTGTGATCAGCTCATTCTTACCAAGTATCCAGCCCAAACTAAAATACATTTCAGCTGACCAGTTCTGTATAATTTGGTTTGAGCAGCAGGGTGAAAAGGAAGTACCGTAATATGTTTTCCTTCACGTCCGTACTGTAGACCAGGGTGGGGGTCCAACCTTTTGGCTTCCCTGGGCCACAGCAGAAGAAGAAGAATTGTCTTGGGCCACACACAAACTACACTAACACTAACAATAGCTGTTGAGGTTAAAGAAAAGGGTCACAAAAAACTCATAGTGTTTCAAGAAAGTTTATGAATGTGTGTTGGCCACATTCAAAGCTGTGCTGGACCGCACATGGTCCTTGGGCCATGGGTTGGATAAACTTGGTGTAGACAAAAAGCAAGTTGCTTGACATGAGTGTGGATAGTGGAGTAAATCGCTATGACAGATGACACCAAGACCGGTGGCTTTCGTCCTCCCGTTTTATCCAATAGCTCACATCAGCTCTCTCCCCTCTTTGGTCTCCTGTAAAGCGTTTCCTGCTCTGAAACAATTCTGACTCAAACAGAGACCTAACTCCAGATCCTCAGCTACAGTGAGCTTTCCACTTTGTCTTATGCCAAGACACTGCCTTCCTCTATCAAACACCAGAGTGTTAAACGACCAAGAAAAAATCATTGTATCTACTGACACCATCATTTCTTGAAATTGGTCCAAGTTAGTCACAGTTGTGGGAAAGCCACAGAACGAGTTATGGTCCTCAGAAATATAGATATATAAAGTGATCTGTGCAGACCAGAGGATTTCAAATCTTGCTCCACATACTAATTATACTAATTAATATTGCATATTAATTATGTGTGCTACGTGGTATCAGTCAGTCACAGAAAAGGGTCCTAAGAACAGAAACATCTGGATGGACCCAGGCCTGGGTCTGAAAACAACCACGTTGGGAGGCTGGGTTGAAACAATGATGTACTGAGACAACCTTCATTAGCCAGCACAGACAAACCACTATTCAGCTTAAAGCATCTGTGTGTGAGGTCGTTTTAATTTCCAGAAAATTTAATTACTAATACCGACTTGATTTTGAAGTAACATGTTTGCTCCCTTTCTATCTACATTTTTACAAAATCATAAAAGGACCATTCCAAAACACAAATTATGCATACATATGTGTGTGTATAAATATATACACATATATGCATATATAAATATATGCACATATATGCATATATAAATATATGCACATATATGCATGTGTGTGTGTGTGTGTGTGTTCCTGAACAGACTAGAGAATAAATGTCTAAAGGAAAGCACCTCCATTAAATTGAGCCTTAGTGCTAGACACCATATTTAGATTCAACAGTTAAAAATCTTACTGTTTTGCTGATTTTTTTAAGAGAGAAAGAGAAGCGGGGAGGGCCCAGAGCAGTCTCCATAGTTGTACATCATTAGCTGTGACATGGTTTTATTCCACACAGGTGGATGTGGGGCCATGTGAGGCAGGAACCAAACTGGGGGCCTCCAGCATGGGAGGCGAGAACCTTCACCACAGTGCCACCCCAGTGGTTACAAGTTGTGCCTCAGCTCAGCATATGGGTTTGCTTGGACCAGGGCTGAGAATTGAATGACTGCAAGGCAAGCTCTCTACCTGCTGAGCTACCCCAGCATCCGCTGTATTGATATTTTTTTGTACTTTAGATATTTGTATTTTAGCAGTTTAGATACATTTGAGATTATCTTTTCTTTGATCAAAAGCTAAAATTAGAAAATAAAGAGTTGTCAATGATAGGTCATTCAGAAAACCACAATGAATATAAGAGTAAACCTCAAATGATACAATTAAATAAAAGCCCCATATAAGATTATGTAAGAAATACAAGAGAGATATGCCAAACTGACATAGTCCTCATCACTACTTCATATTGTGTAATCATCTAATGATACTCAGTCAGACACAAATTCAGGTTCCAAGTATGTACATAAATCACTCTAATGTCTCATCCCTTTCATTTGCCTTTCTGCACTGCATTTTTCAAAACTACTTGCCCAAGAGTAAAACCACAGGATGGGGAACTGTGGGTGAGGGGGTTCTACTGGACACTGGCCCACAGTTCTCCATTCCTTCTTTGTTCCTCTCTGAAAGCAACCCAAGGAGGACACCCTGACCATCACCATAGGACTCATGTGGCCTGAACTCGTTCTGCTTCCTGACATTGAGACAGGTTTCCTGGACTACCTTTGCTAAAGCCTC
>PVKE010005005.1:33959-53273 GCA_004027555.1 Craseonycteris thonglongyai | reverse complement strand
GTCTGGGGGCTCCCTCCCTTCCCACCCCCTCCTCACTGTCCCAGAGCAAAGGGCCTCAAGGAGCCCAAACACGAAGGGATTTGTGGCTCAGGGTTTCTGCTGCCCGAAGAAGAACCAGAGATTAATCTGGGCCGTTCCTAAAGGAACTCATTCATCGCGGCCTGACCTACATAGTCGGAGCAGAAGAGGGTTTGCGGGCCGTGCAGGGGACCCCGGTCTAGGGCATTGGGTGGAATAACAGTGAGTGTGGCCAGAGCACGAGGTAGCCCCCCTCTGTCCCCACCCCGCCTGGCATTCGGGGTGCAGGGGGGTCAGAGAGCAAAGGGGAACTGGACAAAATGAGTTTGTACCGAGCCCAGTGTTCAATTTTCCTCCCAGGAACTGCTTGTGTAGCCTGAAGACCAAGGTTCAGTTATGCCTCATGTGGGGGAAATATTGGGGTGCTCAGGGAGCCGGGAGTACCTATGTTTCTTCCCTCCAGAGCTTTGGGGAAAGACATTAAGGGCCTCTTGCTTCTTCAGGTGTTTGGGTTTTTTTGGGGGGGGGAGGTTTTTCGGAGGGGGGGCAGTTAGAGACACGATGAGGCAGAAAAGGGACAGGCTGGGGTCAGGGACCCATAGCCCCCACGCCTCCCCACACCAGCGCTCTGCCGGAACGCCTCTCCTCCACCCCCCAGCACGAGGGAGCTGCCTCGTTCTCGTTTTATTTTTTTATCGTTAACTCGGTTGGGGGAGGCGGCTGCTTTTCACCTCATTTTACAGGCGAGAAAACACGACTCGAATGAGTCGCTCACGTCACTCGCTGGGTGCAAAGCCAGTGCTTTTTCGACTGCTCTGCACGCCCGGGCGTCTGGCGAAGGTGAGGCGGGAGCCCCCGGCGAGATGCAAGGCCTGCTGGGAACCCTGGGCGGAGGGGCGGTGGCATCTGACCAGTAGGGGAAACATGGAGAAAGATGTTAAAAAAAAAATCTCTCGTCTCTGGGTGGGAACGTGAACCGGGGGTCTCACCCGTGCGCCCATGTGGAGGCCGGTGGGGTGTGCGGCTGAGGTCTGCCTGCCCCGCGTGCCCCGTGTGTGGGGGTGTCAGGAGAAAGGTGGGCGTCTGTGTTCGTCAGCTGGGGGTGTAGCCTCGTGCGAGCGGGGGGTGTGTGAGCCGGGCTGTCTGGCTACCTCACAGGCAGCCTCCAGTCACCTCCCCAGAGCGCTGGGGACCCGGCGAGGAAGTCTCTCCTCGGTGTGCAAGGACTTCTAGTTCTGACCTTCGGATCTCGCAGCTTCCAGCGACCGTAGTGGAAACCACGTTCCCAGCTGGTTCCTCCTCCCACTGCTGCCCTCAGCCGTCCACCCCATGGAGACCCTGCTGCTGAACTCCGAGTCCAGCAGTTCCAAGGCAGGCCCGCCCCCTCCCCAAGTCTGACTCCGGTGCCCGGTGACTGCGGCTCAGAGGGGCTTGGAAATGTCCTTCCCGTCGGAAGAATCAGCAAGCGGGGGCGGCCGAGCAGGAAGGGGGCCCAGACCCAGACATCTGGACCCAGGGATGGGGGACAGCCCTTGGGACAAGCTGGGGGTGTCTCTCCTTACTGGACCTCGCGCCCTGTTCGGACAGGGCCTGTGGCTGGCAAACGACGTAAGCAGACGAGAGCGGTGGCTCCGGTACTAGATGCCCGTTCATTAAAGGGCCCGTTAGGTCGGGGGCATAATCCAGGAGCCCGGTAGAGGCCTGCCTATCAGTAAGCGTGCAGGCTGGTCTGTGTCGGAGTGGCTTTGAGAGGGGGTGTTTTCTCCCCTGTGGCCTCCCCACCCCCCAGCGGGGTCCCAGGATTGGTGACCCACCAGAGAGGCCAGGCCCCCTGCCTGTAGCCTTGAGGTCACTCGCGAGGCTGCGAGTTGGATGTCGGTTCTGATTTCTCTGCTCCGTCCCCAGCCCGGCCTTTCCCGTCCCTCCCTTTGCAGCTGGGACCTCAGAGATCTTGGGGGGCCGGAGATTGGGGGGTTCTGGCGCTGCCGCATCCGGAAGCAGGCTATGCCCACGTCCCAGGAGGAGATACACGAGTCTGGTTGATGCTTTAGAAATCGTTGGAGGGAAAAGGGAGGCAGAACCAAAACTGTTGTGGGGGCTTTGAGAATGAGGAGACAGCTGCCGGAGGGGAAGGTGGGTGGGGGCACCTGGGGACGGGAGAGGGGTGAGAGAGAGAAGGGGACCCTCCCTGGAGACCCAGGCCCTAGCGCTCAGGGCCGCCCCGCCCCTGCCCTAATCCGCGCCTGGGCTGCGCTGAGTGTGTTGACAGCGGCTGAAGGCGGCTGAATTGCTGTTGGCTGTGTCTGCTAATTGGGCTGAAGGGTTGGAATCTGGACCCTGAAAGAGGCCATTGTGCCTGTTTACCTTCTGCAGCTGCCTCCCCGGGGGGCCCCGGGGGTGGAGGGGGCAGCACCCTCTCAGGGTCACGGCCCCCACTCCCCAGACCGGGCGGGGGCAGGGAGCGAGCGCTCACAGCACAGAAGAGACCGGCCGGCCACCTGAGAGGGTCCCCAGCCCCGGCCATCAGGGCAGGGACAGGTGCTGTCCTTGTCCCTGTCCGTCCCCCTCCTCCTTTAGGGGGTCCTTCCTGCACCGGGTCCGGCTCGACCCCTGCAGCGTGCAAATCCGCTTCCTGACAGCCAGCGATTCCCCGCGATTGTGCATCAGCTCACCAGGGGCCCAGCTCCGGGCCAGGGAACCAGAACGCCAGGCGGCCGGGTCTCATTGAAAAGCTCCCTCGGTGTTTCTAATGTGCGGCCTGGGTTTGCACCGCGGATCCGGGCTCCTGCCTGCCTGGGACACACACACACACACACACACCCCCTCTCCTCCCCCCCCAGGTGCCTGCCGTCTGTCCCCCTCTCAGGCTGGTGGCCTGTGCTCGCCCGCGGGCCTCCCTCGTCTCTCTTTCCAGTCCTTGCAGGAGCCTTGGAGCGCGGGCGGAACTTGGAGGTCTGGACCCCTCCCTGTCAGCGGTTTCCAAACAGGATCCAGACGAGGACGCAGCTCAGCGGGACCCTCGGTCGTGAGGGATGCGGGATCCCCGAGGGTTTGGGACCTTCCGGGAGGACACGCTCTCTTCGGGAACGTCGCGGGGCCTGTCCTCCCTGTTACCAGACGTTTCTGCGGCTTCTCTTCCCTTTAGCTTCTCACCTGGGGCGGGTGGCAGGGTGGACGCCCACTACCCTCCGCCCTCGGTCGTGCGCACCGGGCGTCGGAGCCGCCAGCACCGCGGACAGCTCCGGGCGGCGAGTGAGCCGCTCGGTGGGCGCCCCCCACCCCAGGGGGCGCGGATCGGAGACTGTTTTTTAATGGGTGCGAGTTGTTTGCACGCAGCTATGGAGTCTCACGGAGAGAAGGCTGAGGCCAGTGGGCCCCCTGAGGTCCCCGATCCTGCGGGAAGAGTGGACAGGTCACGTCGCGCTCACGGGAGCCTTGGGCGTCATGGGCCCTCGTGTTACAGACCCCACGAGTGTGGAAGAGGTGTGAGCAGTGTGCGTGGAGATACCAGCCCGGCCAACGCAGCCTGGAGAAGTCCAGCCAGGCCCCCCTGAGCCCCGGGGAGCCGGCCGAAAGCTGGTAAGGAGCGTCCTCGGGTTGCCCCCTGCCCAGAAAGGGCAGGACGCATGTCTGGGCGTGCGAGGTGCCCCCCACAAGCCAGGAAGAGGGGGGCTGAGCGCTGAGTCTGCCGGTCGTGGCTGGGGGTGGCCTCGGAGAGGCGGCAGGCGTGCCTCGCTGTGAGCTGGCAAGCCCGTGGGCGGGAAGGCCAGGCGGCGACCATCTGCCAGGGCACGGAGGCCGGTGGGTGGCCACCGGGTGTCTCCAGAGGCTAGCGGGCCACGCAGACTGGATCGGGGCCTGGGAACGGCCCTTCTGTGTGCCCGGCCCGCTCCCAGCACCGGGGGCGAGACACAAAGGGGGCCATTCTCTGCAGGTCGCTGGCTCCGGCCGGCAGTGCCAGGTGGCAGGGGCATCATCGGGGGTGTCAGAGTCTGTTATCCGCCCCCCAACGCCTAGGTCCTCGGGGGGCTGGAGGTTGGGAAGGTGGGTGTTCCATGCGATGTTGCCACGGAAACCACCCCAACCCCCACCTTCCAAAGCACAAAGAGAGACAGCTTTCACCCCCAGTGCCAGGCAGAACCTGGGTCTGGCGGGGAACGTTCCCTGGGGAACCCTCTTTCTGATGTGCCAGCCGTGGTGTGTCACCCTCTTTCCTGTCCCCCGAGCTGCGTCCTGAGCCCCCTCTCCCCTCAGGCTGTGGGGTCCTTCACCCAAGGCCAAGGCCACTGGGCCCTGTCAGCCGAAGCAGGGGGTCCTGGGCCTTCCCTGGGCTCTTTCCTAGAAGTGGGGGAGACCCCCATGCCCCCCACAAGCCTCCAGGCTGTGGGAACCGAGAGGAGGGCATCTTTCCTGCCCCCCTCCCTCGGCACCCCTCCGCTGGCACTCATTAGGCATTCTGCCCCCTCCTTCCGCTCGTTAAGCCTTATTTGCATGCATTTGCATGCTGCAGCTCATTTGCATTCCAGGAGGCTCATGGTTGGAGCCAGGAAGAAAGGGGAAGGGGGGACTGCAGCCGCCAGAAAGAGGGGAGCGATTTTTGTTTTCATCAAAGTGCGTGTGCGGTGGGGGCGGTGGCAGGAAGGGGACCAGAAACACTGCGTCCTTTCTTCCTGCCCGAGCTGGCCCGGGACGCCAGACAGGGTGCCAGGGGCCGGCGCTCTGCCCTGTTCTTGTCTCGCTTCCTCTGGCCTTGGCCCCCCACCTGGTCGGGCTCGGGCTCCAGAAAGAAAGAGGCAGAGCGGGGGGGCCAGGCGGGGGGAACCGAAGCGCAGGCGAGGGAGGGCGCCATGTTAGGTCACCGGCACCCCAAAATGGCACCAGCACAGGTGTAGGTCACCGGCACCCCAAAATGGCACCAGCACAGGTGTAGGTCACCGGCACCCCAAAATGGCACCAGCACAGGTGTAGGTCACCGGCACCCCAAAATGGCACCAGCACAGGTGCAGGTCATCGGCACCCCAAAATGGCACCAGCACAGGTGCGGGGCTGAGGGGCTGCCGTGGGCAGGGCTCCGGGCCTCCCTGCAAGGGCAGCCTGGAAGGCAGGTCGGGGCGGCAGGAGGTGCCAGGCGAGGCCCCAAGTCGGAGGCCAGAGCCCTGGGAGCCCCAGGAGGCCGGCAGGAGGAGGGACGGGTGCGCTCTGGGCGGCCGCTCACCTGTGCTTGGGGGGCCGCGGGCAGAGTGGGGTCGCCGGGCCTCCATCCGCCCCCTGGACAGGGCCCAACAGCCGTGCCCAGGCCCGGCAACCTCCGGGGGGCATTTCACGCTGGTGCCCCCGCTGCCTTCCCTGCGGCCCTGGCTCCTCTGTTGTGAGACCCCCGATGGCTCGTTCTGGGTTAAGCCCATCGGGTCCTCCGGGTCGACGGGTTCTGCAGCCAGAGGCGCTGCTTCCTCGCTCACTGGCCTGTGTCACTGGCGCCACTGTTGCTGAGGGCGTCCTGGCGGGACGACTGGGGCTGAAGGACAAGGGGACGGGAGTGACGCGGGGTCAGGAAGAGGTGCAGGGCCTGGGGCGCAGGGCTGAGCGGGCCGGGAGAACACAGATGCCAAGGCTCATTGGGCTGTTCGGCGCCCCCAGGGGCTGCATTTGAGGTGGGGGGGGTGCTGGGAGTCAGGCAACCGCCTCACAGCAGCTGGGCACAGGGTGTGCCCAGCGGGCACGAGGACACCCACACCCAGCCGCCCTCTGGGCTCAGCTCGCATGCACAGGGGGCTTCCGGTGGCTCTGGTTAGGTGCGTAGGGGAGCCACGCTGTGCCCCCAGCACCGTGAGAAGGCGGATTGGGCCCAGGGGGGGACTGGAGTGGAGAACCGGGAAGCGGGTTCCACCCTGGAAACTTCTAGAAGAGGCAGCGACTGACAAAAGGGTGCTCAGGGGGGTGCCCAGGGCTCTGAGGGGGGCCCGAAGGGCGCAAGAGGCTGGAGAGACCACCCAGGAGACGAGGAGGCCCGGCTACCGGGCTGGAGTGGAAGTGGGGGTGCCGGCCACGGCCCTCCCCGCCCCCCGCCCCCGCGCAGAGACCTGTGGGTGGGTGGCTGTGGAAGTGCTGTCAGGTGAGGGGACTTGGCTCCCGGGGCTCATGAGGTGGCAGGGAGGGCGGAATGGGGTTGGAGGACAGAGGACTGAGGGGCAGCCTCAAGCCTTCACCCGGCCCAGGGGGGCAGGAATAGAAGCGGTGGCCTGGCCGGGGTCTCATAGCAAAGCCCCCTGGAGCCGCTCCCGGTCCAGTCAGGACCCAGGGCCCTGCCCATCCCGGGTCTGCCCCCGGCAGACCCCCTGGGTCGCAGTCCCAGCCTGGGGACCGTCTGAGCCCCGCTCCAAGGAATATGGGGAGACGAGACTGACCAGAGCCGGAACGGGGTGCCCGGCCACTCCGGTTCCTGCACCCAGTCTTGTCCTCCCCTGGGAACGCCGCTGCCCCTTGCCTGTCCTCAGTGTCCCCAACTGTGACGCTGCTCAGCAGTCCCGACAGCCAGACGGTGAACGTGCACAACCTGGTGCCCCCAGCCCTCCACCCACGACCCCCTGCGTTCCCAGTTCCTCGGCGTCGTCAGGAGGTGCGTTTGGGGTAAGGTGACCAGATTGTAACATTGGTGAAGCGGGACACCATGGACCCGGGGGGGAGGGGGTTCTTGATGAAAAATCGGGTCTATCTCCCGCCGTTCCCTAGCTTGTCTTGCATTCTTTCCAAACATCCGGACTTTTTTAAAACGCGCGGGACGCGGGACAAATGGTTAAAAATCAGGGTCCAGGGACATTTTGCACAGGAGGGTCTCCGGTCTCTAAGGGGTCATCTCTTGTCCCAGCAACACGCGGAGTGGGGGGTGCTGGGGTCATCGCGCCCCACACCCCACGGGGCGGCCTCCAGGTCTGCAGGGAGGGGCCGGCGGAGAGCCCGGGGCACGGGGGGTGGGGGGCAGGCGCCCAGCCGGCCTGGACTCCCGTCTGCTGGGCTCCTCCATCTGGCACCAGCTGCTCGACCCCAGCGGGCACGGCCCACGGGCTCCGCCTGCTAGTCACCATGGCGACCGGCTGCCACCTCGCACCCGGGCACTAACTACCTCCTCCGTTCTGGGTTTTCCCAGGGGGTTCCGGGGGGGTGGGCGATAGATCTCGGGTCGCATGGCCCTTTGCCCCTGACCTGCAGCCTGTAGAACTCCATCTTTTAAAAAAAAAAGATTTATTGTTTTTGACAGAGAGAAGGGGGAGGCCCAGAGCCGTCTCCGTAGTTGTCCGTCATCCATTTTCGACGTGGTTTCGTTCCACACAGGTGTGCAGGGGGCCTCCTGCATGGGAGGCACGACCCCTCGAGCCGGGGGCCCAACCGGGGGGTGAGAACCGAACCGGGGGCCTCCCGCATGGGAAGTGCACCCCAGTTCAGCATGTGGGTCCGCACGGGCCAGGGCCGGGATTCGATCCTCGGTCCCCGGGGCTGCAAAGCGAGCGCTGAACCCGCTGAGCCGCCCGGCCTCCCCCGTAGCGCTCCATCTTGACAGCTGATGGCAAGAAGCTGCAATGGCCCCAGTGGCGGCGGCTGCGTGTCAGGCTCCAGGGGACGCACTCCCTAGGGGTGGCCTGCGGGCCCTCAGGCCCTGGGGAGGTGAGAGGCAGGCGGCTCCCACCGGGTCCCCGTTTCTGCGACACTTTTCCTCTCTCTGACCAGGAAACCCCACAGGCGTGCGCCTTGCTGCCCCTGGAAGTGCTTCGCTGCTCTAAGCCGAACGCCCCGGCGGTACCTCCCGTCCTGGCGTGGCTGATGGGAGAGGTAACGCAGGGCCGGCCCCGGCTGCGGGCACCTGTTGGGGTGTCCTCACTGCATGTGCAGGGGCGGGAAGCTGAGCCGTGGCTGGCTGGGTGACAGATCCCATGTCCCTCAAAGGAAGGGGGTTCAGCATCACCAGATTTGTCTCCATCTCACCAAGAGAGGCAGGAGCCCGGGACCCTTGGGAAGGGAGTCCCCCGGGCTCTGGGGGTGCAGGACCCTCTGGCAGGTAGACTCCCTCGCTCCCACCATTGGTGAGAATTCCGTCCCTCCGGACTCAGAACGGTCCCCTTGGCCTAGAGGGGCATCTCCCAGGGGCCCTGAGCAGGGGCCGGCTCGGCCGGGGGGGGGGGGAGATCCGGAACGGGGGGCAGGGGGACAGAGAAAGGCCGTTCTCAGCTGGGGGGGGGGTCTGCTGATAATTTATGATGTCATTGTTCCCGGCCCCCAGCTACTGTGCCGTTGCTGGGAGATGCTGGCCCGGCCCGGCTGGGTGGGTGGGACAGGGACTCTCTTCCATCTGGACTCCTCCTCCCCTGCCCAGCGCAGGGCCCCACTGAGCTGCAGCGACCCCCATTTCCCAGGCCCTGACATACACCAGCGTCATCTGCCGTCCCCCCCAGTCCAGCCAGCCTGGGGCAGGAGGGGGCGTGGGGTTGGGGCGCTGGGGGCCCCCGGGGGACAGCCCAGGCGGGAAGGGGCCGGAGGGAGTTGGGGTCACAGGCCTCTGGGAGGCTTCCCACCCCCACCTCTCCCGAGTGATGTCAAGGTCAAGGTTAGGGATGTGGCCAAGGCGGGGGAGGGAACAGGGACCTGAGCGGAGTGGGGCTCCCGGGGGGCATGGCTCAGCTGTCCACTTTCTGAGGTTCTCCCCCTTTCAGGCCCTCGCAGAAGTCAGCTCCGGTGAACCTCAGGGGGACTTTCGAGCCCCCCAGCCCTGGAAGGAAGAAGGGTCCCCAACTCGCAGCCACGGGCTAGTGCGAGCCCTTATCTCGGCTACTCTTCCCACGGTCCCGGAAACAGCGATGCTGTCCCCGCTTTACAAAGCTGCAAACAGCCCCCCAAGAGGGACCTGTGGCTCAGCCCCGGGATGCGTACGTGGGGCTGGGTGGGCTTCCGGGACCCCCGAAGCACACGGCCTCGCCTGCCCTGTGCTGCTTTCTGCAGGGACCCAGGAAAGAGGAGCAGATTGTGGGGTGCAGGGGCTTCTGGCAGGTTCTCGGGGGGAGGAAGGGGCCGTGTAGCTCAGGGGCCGGGGGACGTCTGAGGGGGGCTAAAACCGGCCTTGAGGCTGGAGACAGGACTGGGGAGAGGCCACGGGAGCTGTGTGAGCCCCCCAAGTGCACCCAGGCTGGGCCCTGGCCCGGGGGAGCATACTCCCTGCCTCCCATGACGCAGGCCCTCCCCCCGCCCGGGGCCCCCGCCAGAGCCGGGGACATCTTGACTTGTTTCTCTTTTCAGACCAAAAAGAAGAGCCCGGACCACCAGGGTTCCCTCTGAGATGCTTTTCCTGCACTGACTGAACCATGAGGCTGACCTGGGGCAGGGAGCCCCCCGCCTCCCGGACAGAAGCGGGGAGGCCCCTGCCTCCCGGACAGAAGCGGGGAGGCCCCAGCCTCCGGCCCGGGCAGCCCGGGACAGGACGAGGCTTCACCGTGGCTCCCACGGCCACAGGCTGTCCCCACATCCAGTCCCCCACGAGATGGAGTCCTGTCCCCCGTCTATGAATGAACTCCTGGCTACGGACAGCAGTGTCAGCGACGTGGCTGTGGGGGGCCGGGAGGGGTCGGGGGTGACAGGAGGGCAATCCTGGGCCCCCTCTGAGAGACCAGGTCTCAGACGGACCTCCCACTGGGGGTGGAGCCTAGGCCTCTTGGCTCCTCCCACCTCAGTCACCCCAAGGCTCCTGAGAACTCGTCATGAACTGAAAGGCTCAGTCCTGACTCAGACGCGGGGTAAGGCTCCCCTCCAAGGAGCCCCCCGCCCCTCCCTGGGGCCACCCCAGGACCAAGAGAATGGAGGAAGGGAGGGTGGGGCTCCCCCACACTGCGTGGGGTGTCCCTGGGTGGCTCTGTGTGTCCTCCACGAAGGGACATTTCTCAGAAGCATCCTCCTGGGCTTGAACAGGTCACAGAATATGCCCAGCAGGAGGGATGCGGGTTACACAGCAGGCAGGACTTCCAGGGGCGGCTGTGGGGGGGAAGCTGCTGCAAGGAGCAGCCAGGACTGGGCTCACGACCCCATTGGCCCCATAACTCCCTGCACACGACACACGGGGCACACACACGCGCACACGCCGGCCCCTCACTGGAGAGCTCCTGCTGGGAGGAGTGAGCCGGGTCCAGATCGCCAGCACCCGGCAGGGCTCGGCCGTCCTCTAAGGAGTCCTCCCAGCTCCCCACGGCCCCTGCGTGGACCCCGAGTCTGCATCCGGGACTTCTCTAAATAAAAAGGCTTATGCTGGGGAAGCCGGGATGGCTCAGTGGGTTAAGCGCTCTCTTTGCAGCCCCGGGGACCAAGGATCGAGTCCCAGTCCCGGCCCGTGTGAACCCATGTGCTGAACTGGGGTGCGCTTCCCATGGGGGAGGCCTCCAGTTTGGTTTTCGGCCCCCGGTTCGGCCTCTGGCTCAAGGGGGTGAGCTTCCCATGTGAGAGGCCCCCGGCCCAGTTCCTGCCCTGCGTGCCCCCGCCCACCTGCGTGGAAGGAAACCAGGTTGAAAACTGATGGCATGGAACTAAGGAGACGGCTCTGGGCCCTCCCCCTTCTCTCTGTCTCTCTGTCTCTTGTCAAAAATAATAAAATAAATCTTTAAAAAAAAAAGGCTTATGCTAATATACACCCTGTGGGATCCTAACGGCACAAAAGGGAGAGAATGTCTCCGGCCGCTCCTTGTCCCCAGGGGCAGCCGCGGGTACCTGAGCCCCCAGGTCCTCCAGCCGCGTCCCAGCACGTGGCCACCGACCATGGCGCTTCGGGTGCGTCCAGGCCAGGCCTCCAGGCCTGGGGTCAAGCTGAACCTCTGTGGGGGGGTCCCTGCCCCTGCTGAGGTCACACAGGGACCCTGCGTCTGTCCCAGAAGGTGCCTCCGTGAACAGCCAGCTGGTGAGGCCCTGCTCCTCACTCCACAGAGGAAATGAGGCCGGACAGGGCGGCCGGATGGGGCAGGGACCACGACGGGGTGCCCAGCCTGGGGGGGGCCCACAGGGGCTCATTCCCAGAGCCCCCCAGGAGCCGCGGTCTGGGAGGTGGCTGGCAGCCCAGGTTGTATCAGTCTGGCCCACCTGAGGGGCTCAGCCAGGCGAGGGTGGGGCAGGTGTGCGGACCCTTCCGGCTGCCCAGCCCTGCAGGGGCCCACTGGGCACGCCCCCTCCCGGGGGTTCAGCACCGGGGGTGGGGGGTGAATGGAGCTGGGCTCCGGCCGGGGCTCAGCATGAAGGACATTGCTCAGGCCCCCCCCCCCCGCCCCCGGCTCTTGTTTAGACCCAGGAGCCCCAACCTCCATCTTCATGGCTTCCCCACATTCTGGGGTTGGGGGCTCCCCACATTCTGGGTGTTGGGCTCCCCGTGCTCTGGGGTTGGGGGGCTCCCCACGTTCTGGGGGTTGGGGGGCTCCCCACATTCTGGGGGTTGGGCTTTCTGCGTTCTGGGGGTTGGGGGCTCCCCATGTTCTGGGGGTTGGGCTCCCCACATTCTGGGGGTTTGGGGATCCCCACATTCTGGGGATTTGGGGCTCCCCACATTCTGGGGGTTGGGGGCTCCCCGTGTTCTGGGTGTTGGGCTCCTCGTGCTCAGGGTTTGAGGGGGTCTCAGCAGGGAGAGGCAGCCGTGAGGGGGCCAGGCCCCTGCCTCCTCTCGCTTGGACTTGGGGAGGCCCAGGGAGGTGGGAGGAAGGGCCCCCCAGCAGAAAAGGAAAGCGGGGCCCACGGCTGGCCGGGGGGCAACAGAAGCGGGGGGGGGCTGTCTCTTGAAAACAGAAAGACCCAGACAGACAGAGGGGCTGCTGGGACCGGGTAGGAGGTTCCAGGAGGGACACCTCGGAATGTGTTCTGAGAATCCCACGGAGCATATGCAGATGAGGCCGTCTGTATGCAGATGAGGCCGTCTGTATGCAGATGAGGGGAGAGGGCATGCTCTTCCCAGGGCTTCCATAGAGCCCCCCCTGCCCTTCCCACGGGCCCGGCGGCAGGGGGCCTGGGAGGAGACCAGGCCTGGGGGGTTAGACTTCAGGAAGGACTTCCCTGGGGCAAATGGCCCGTGGTGGAGAGGACATGGGACCAGAGGGGCAGCTGGGACCGTCAGGGAGAAGGACGGGGGGCATCTCCCTGGTCACCGGGTGGCTTTCGGCCTCGCGGGAGCCCCTGCTGTGGACCAGGCCCCGCACACGGTGCCTCCTCAGGCCCACAGGCCCGGGTACAACCCCATCAGGCGGCCCTGACACACCCAAGTCGCACAGTCTGCGACTCCGAGGCAGTCGGCCACAGCTGAGCACACGGAAGAGACCAGGCGGCTGCTTGTCTGCTGGCGTTGGGGGTTGGGGGCTGCGTCTGGGTGAGGGGTACCGGTGCCCCCCCGAGGGACCCCGCAGGGGGCTGAGGACCAGCTGTGGCAGGGGCCCGGGGTCGTTGGGGGAGGCGGAGTGGCCACCTACCAGGAGGGGAGCTCAGGGAAGGAAGCCAGGGGCTACACAGTGGGGGAAACTGAGGCCCAGGGAGCTGGGGAGGGTGGCTCTCCTCCCTCAGCAGGTCCAAGTCCAAAGCTGGGCTTGAACCCAAGGCCCTGGGACCCCAGCCTGGGCCCGTCTGGCCGTGCAGAGCATGGGAGCGGGGGTGTCTTGGACAACAGCCTCTCCTCTTCCTGAAGTGCCCCCCCGACCCCCCACATCCACTGGGGCAGCCAAGGCCTTTGTGGGGAAGCGGTGGGGAAGAGAAGGCCCCTTGTTGGTGCATTCATCACGCGGGAGGCTGGGCAACGCCGGCCCCCCAGCCCCGGCTGGGTTCTCCTCCCTGGGGGTGCCAGCCGGCCGGCCCCCCCAGCCCTGTCACTTCCTGGAGGCTCCGGGCTTTGGCCCCCGTCCCGGCTGGAGGATGGCGGGGAGCACCTTGCTTTTCACACGCTGGCACCGGAGTCGTGGGAACGCTGGTCGGCAGCTGGGCATCGGGTGCCCGGTGCTGCCCACCCCCCCCCCCCCCGGCCCAGCCGACCTGGGAGAGGGGAGGGGCAGGGCTGCCTCCTAGAAGGAGCCGCTCCAGGGTGAGGCCCTAGACACCCTTAGCACTAATTATGAATCTGGGGACAAACAAGGTATTTGCAAGTCAATTAGTGACAGAACTTTCCCAGGGAAGAGCTGCGTATCCCGGCTCAGCTTCAGACAGGCCCACATGCTGGGTCAGCTGCTTCCTCCGGGCCTCTGCCCGGTCTGCCAGCCCCTCCGTGCTGGGTAGAGGCCCGCGGGTGCACCAGGGGCCCAGGGCCGGGCTGTGCCAGGTGGAGGTCATTACCCGGCTGCCATTGGCGGGACCTGCAGCAGCGGAATCTGGCAGCTCCTGGTGGGACACGCCAAGCAAGGCGACCATGGCCTGGCCCGGGGGTCCTGGGTGGTGGGCAGTGGAACAGGAGTCACTGTGAAGGGACCAGGGGTAGGGGGATGCTTCCCAGCGAATAACAGAACCCAGGACAAGAGGGGACCCAGGCATCTCAGTTCGTGCCCCAGAGGGTGGGTGGGGGGCACCCGGCTGGCAGGGGCCGCACGCAGCTACACCTGTGGACGCTTCGGTGGGCTGGTGGCCGTCTGGGCCCCACCTTGCTCCTCCTCTGCCGAGGGGACCCCTTCACTGGGGGGAGAGAGGGCGGGAGGGAGGAGAAGGGATTATAATTAAGACACGTTTGAGGGACGCAGGCAGGTGGGCCCGGGCTGGCGCTCACGATCTAACTGCCGTTTTGCCAGGGGCTCCCCTGACGCGTGGGGGTGGCGGGGCAGAGCTGAGGGGCTAGGAGGGCAAGGCTTTTTCTTCACTTTGAGCACCCCAATTCTCCCACCTGCCGGTGGGGGAGGCTCCGCCTGCTGCCCTCCTCAGGAGCCAAGGGGGAGATGTGGAGCCTGCAGGGAAGTGGAGCCGGGGGTGGCTGGGGGGGCCACAGCCCCGTAGAAGGAAGCCCCACCCACTGCCAATCCCGTGTTCCCCGGGGACGGGACAGTTCCAGGCAGAGGGACAGCAAACGCAAGACGCTTCATGCCTCCCCTCAGCTCAGGCCCCCATGGGCTGGGCAACCTTGCACAAGTCTGTCTCTTGAAAAGATTAATTTTATTGTTGGAGAGAAGGTGAGGGAGAGAGAGAGAGAGAGAAGGGGGAGGGCCCAGAGCCGTCTCCACAGCTGTACGTCATTCATTGTGACCGTTTCCTTCCACCCAGGTGGACGTGGGGTCACGTGGGGCGGGAACTGAACTCGGGGCCTCCCGCACGGGAGGGGAGAACCGTGGCCGCCATCCCGGCGGTGACCAGTTGCACCTCAGTGCAGCAGGTGGGTCTGCACAGGCCGGGGCCGGGATTCGATCCCCGGACCGCACGGCTGCCAGGCAGGCGCTCAGCCCGCTGCGCGATGCCGGCCTCCCCGCACGAAGCCCTTAGCTGCTCTGAATGGCGGGTCTGCCATCGGTGGGATGGGGCGCACGCAGGGGCGGCGTGAGAACCCCTGGGAGTGTGGACGGGCCATGGGGGCCCCCGGCGGCTGCAGACAAGAGCAGGGCCGAGTGCTCGGTGTGAAGATTCTTCTGACCGCGGCCACTGCCCTGCCAGGCTGATTATCACCCAGAGGGACACAAAGAGACCCTCAAGTCCCGTCCTCTCGCCGGGATTAGGGGCCATTCACACTGGAGGACCCCAGCCCCCCACCTGGCCCTCTCAGGCAGCCCCCTGCCCCGGGCCACCCGCGTAAGGGGCGCCTGGCCCTGCCCCCAGCCCAGCTGCCAGGAGGGGCGCTGGGCGGCCATTCAGCCCCCCGCCCACAGCTGGGCGCTGTGTCCTCACAGAAGGATGGGAGACCCGGAGGGAACAATTAGGAAAATCATGAGCGTCTCAAGGCCCCTGTGAGAGGGATTAAGGGATTACCGGCAGGCTCTCCCACGTTAAGGCTCCCGGAGGGGTTTGTTTTCTGGCCATTTTTTTTCTCTCTCTCCTTTTCCCCTGGGTTGGGGGAAACGAAAGTCTTGCAGGGTCCTTCCGCTGAAAGCTGCAGAGAAGTCAAGCCCACGGGGTCGCCTGGGACCGAGTGGGCAGGGGAGGGTGAAGGAGGGGTGCAGAGGTCAGGCGGGGCGCGGGGCCCACCTACCACCTCCTTTGAGTCCCACCCTTAGCAGCCCCGCTGTCTGAGTGGGTTCAACTGAGGCACGCCGGGTCCAGCGGAGGCCGGAGCCCCCGGGAAGGCAGCCATCTTTTGTGTCCGAGGGTCCGTCCCCCTGAAGGCCTGGCTCCCGGTGGTAGGTGCTCGGTAACTCCCATTCCCTGTCACGGAGCCTCCTAGGGTCTCACCGAGATGGTCCCCTGACCGCAGGACAAATTCAAACCCTCGGCCACCTGGCTGAAGGCCCAGGGGGGACCGTGGCGGCCCCGAAAGCTCTGGGTGCCGGAAAGCAAAGGTGCACATCGGAGCGTACACCCCCGCTCTCCCGGGTCCTCCTGGGGTCCATCCCACCGGCCCGAACGTTCTGGAGAAGGGAGATCCCGGACCGGCACCGCCGGCTCACACGGCCCCTCCCTCCGAGGTCCTGAGGTCAGATGGGGGAGGGGTGCTGGTGGCTGCAACCTGCCCCTGAAGCCCCAAGACCCCAGTGTATTAATGGTCTTAATGGGCAGCCGCCAAGGAGCAGCCGGGTGCTAATTCCCGCCATGACGGACAGGTGGGTGCCAATCGGCCGGTGTGCAGACGCTGTAGCCTGCTGGGTCCGGCCTGGCTGGAGGGACGGGAAGAAAGGGGGGACCCCTGCCCCCCACCGGCGCCCACACCAGGGTTCCTTGCCCCCCCCTGCATGGTGCTGCTGCCACTGACCACGGAGGCGTTGGGACAAAAGGAAGGTGACACCTGTGGGGGTTGGGGGGCCTGGTCTGAGCCCCGAGTGAAATGAGCTCCAAGGGGTTGGGAACAAGCCCGCAGTGGCCCCGGGACACACGCCTTGCTCTGAGGAGATGCATGGCGCTGAGCTGGGAAGGAGGGGACCCCGGAGCGTGGGGGGGAGGCTCCCACGGGGGGCTCTCCTGCCCCCCACAAGGGGCAGGGAGGGGAAGGGCGCTTGGGAAGCAGGCCCCCCCGGGCACCCCACAGCCCACCTCCTACCCTGGGCCTCAGAGCCGAGCACAGCATGCCTGGGTCCTGGGGGGAGGGCGGGGCTGGGGGGCTCTGGTCCCCCCATTCCATGGGGTCCCGCCCACAAGGGCCCCTGAGGAACGGTAGGGGCATTCCGGAGCTCAGGCCCTGGGCAAGGCCTGGGAGGGTCCGGTGGTCTCGTGTCTTTCTGGGGCCTCTGGACGAGTTTGCACGAGGCTGCGCAGCCCCCCCCCCCCCCGGTCAGAATGCCTTTGCCTCAGAGATTTGGACAAGACAGCAGCTGCTGAGGAGGTGCAGGGGGACCCCCCATGCCCCCTGCAAAGGTGGGGAGTGGGATGAGGCAGGGCTCCTGCAGTGAATGCCCCAGCCCCAGCCTGTGACCCCAGTTTTTACCGCATAGTCTCCCGGGTGCTATAGCAGGGAGCCACGCCCTCCGGGAAGCCAGGAGCAGGGAAGGGGGAAGGCCTGGGAGGCAGCTGGGAACCCCACTGATTTTTGCCCCTGACCCCCAAAACCACCGTGCGCCCTGGAAGTGTTGCCGAGCATGAGTTTGGCCGTCTCGCGGGGCAGGAGCCCTGACGTGTCTAAGTGTGGCGGTCGAAGGACCGGGGGTCTCCAGCCAAGGACTGGAGCTCAGCCTGGAGCGCCCAAGGCCGGGGGCCGCGGTCCCAGCCGGCAGGGACTCTGCCGGAGCCGGGAGCTGCCGCCCCACTGTCCCCCGGGGTGGCCCATCCGTGGGTGGACCCAGGACCCAGGCTGAGGAAACAGGGGCAGCCCCTGCACCTCCAGTCTGTTATGTCAACCCTGCCGGGGGGCTGGCCTTTCCCAGTGACCCCCCGACAGGTGGTGGCGGGCGGAGGCAGGGGGGCCCAAGGGCCCCGGGCCTGGGCTCAGCCAGTAACTCTGAGGACACCAGACGTCCGTCTCTGGGGTTCTGGGAGGGAACGGGCTCTAGGCCCGCCTGTGAGATGCCAGTGGCTCCGCGTGGCAGGTGTGTGGTTCACAGGTGGGGAGGGCGGGTCAACGAGGGGCCAGGGTTAGCGGCCAAGACGCCAACCCTCAGAGAGCGGGACTGACTTGGGGGCAGAGGGGCCCGCCGGGGGCCCCCCACGGTCTGACCCCCACGCCGAGGCTCTTTGGGGAGAGGAGTAGGTGCGCAGGGGACCGGTGACCCAAGGCCTGGCTGGGGACCCCTCTGCCTCCCTCCCCCGGCCATCAGACGGCGCGCAGACAATGGCGCTCTGTCCCTGCAGGCGGGCCGCTCGTGCGGTGCTGACCGCCTCCCCCGCCCGCTGGGCCGCCCCTTTCAGGCCCCGGAGAACGGGCGGCGGCGGCTGCAGCGGCGGCGGCAGAGATTCTCACAGGCCGTTGGCATTTGCATAGCGGGCCGGCCACCGGGACACATTGGCCACATTGTTCCCGGCCCGGGCACGCGGGGACCCGGCGGCCCAGACAAAAGAGATGGGCCAGAGCCGGGGGGGGGGGGGGGGGGGGGGGGGGGGGGGGGGGGGGGGGGGGGGGGGGGGTGGGTGCCCCTGACAGTGGGGGGGAAATACTGGGGTGAAGTGAGGAGACCTGGCTGCCGCCCCTAACTTGGGACACCCAGGCCGTGTCTAATCGCTCCCCACGTGCCCTGATGTGAATCAAGGAGGCAGGGGCTGGACCTCAGAGCGCGGGTCCCCCCAGAGGTCGCAGGGGCAGCTCCTAAGAAGTACCTGCCCCCCCCGGCCCCATCCAGCGCCCTGGGCAGGGGTTGTCGCCCACGCACGTTGGTGCCCAGCCCTGGCTACGCCACCGCCGGAACCCTGCTCTCAGTGCCTCCGGTTCTGCTGGCTTCACACTGACCCTGGTTCAGTGTGTCTCGCCTGTCACTGCGGCCCAGTGTCCTTGTCCCTCATTGTCCCCAGAGCTTGGGCATCGAGGCTGGACAGAGCTCATGAGTGGCCAAGTGTCCGGCTTTGAGAGGCCTGGTGACCAGAGGGTCTGTCCCCCCCGGGCAGCGGCCTCACTGTCCTGGTGGTGTGAGGAAGACCCCTTGCCCCCTGTCCCCACGTCTCCCTGTTGACCCCAGATGCGTGAACGGGCCACCGTGTTGGGAACCAGCGATGCTGAGCTGGGGACTCGGGAGGAGGTTCAGCCGCGGGCTCCCCGGGCACCTCTCCTTCCGGCCCTCTGAGCTCCCTGGTTGAAGGTGATGCTGGGGCAGCCCGTGGGGGTTCCGGTTCTGGAGGCGGAGGTCCGATTGGGGTGAAGGCAGAACCAGCAGCGAGTGCGGCGTGTCAGGGCGGGGAACCGGTGGACGGAGACGAGTACGTGCAGGTCCACGGCTTTCCCCACAGAGCCCTGGGGTGGGGGTCGCCCCCTGCCGCCGTCTGCCCCTGGGGGGCTCGGGGTGGGCAGGGCAGCAGGCCTGGGAGCTAAGGCCCCAGAGAGTGGAATGGGGGCTTCTTCCCCCCTCGCCCCAGCAGGGGTGGCCGTCAGCTTTCTGCCCCAGCACCGGGTTCTCCCGGGACCTAGCGGGGTGGGGGGCACGAGAGGACGGGGATGGGGTGGGGGGCACATCTGGGCTGTGGGCACGGAAGTCTTCCTTCCTCGGCCCGGTCTCGGGTGCCCCCCGGTGGCCGGATGGGTTACTGCCGGCAGAGGTGCCGGGCGGTTCCCCCATTCTCTGCAGAGGACAGGGGCCTAAGGGGGTGCCGACCCTGAGCAGTTAGTGGCCAAGGGCTCCTGGGGCCCCTCTCGGGCCCCGTGGGGGCCTGCTCCTCCTCTGCTCGGAAGCCCCCCCAAGTTGAGGGTTGGAGGGGCAGCAGTTGTGGAATGGGAGGAAGCCCTAGCAGCCGGGCTTTTGGGGGGGTGCTCCTTGACCTTGGGGCCAGCAAGCCCAGGCTGGGCACCCACCTGCGTGTGGGGACACAGCGCCCTGGGGGACCCAGGCTGGATGTCCCAAACCCCCAGCCGCCAAAACACGGCGGGTAGAATCCAGGGTGACATGGAGTTTGCCACCCTGGCTCTTGATGGAGCCATGACCTCAGCCAGTGGGCCCTGGGGGTGCTGGGAGGTTCTCCCCCACCAGGCCCTGCACCCCCACCTGCTCCCCTCCCCTCCTCTCCTCCCCCAGGGGTGCCTGTAGAAAGGAGGCACCTCGGGGAAAGCCG
>PVKE010005005.1:0-33859 GCA_004027555.1 Craseonycteris thonglongyai | reverse complement strand
AGGGGCCTCCCTGGAGAAAGGCGATGACCTTCGCCATCATGGCGGTTACCAGCTGCGTCGCAGCTCAGCCCGTAGGTTTGCACGGCCCGGGGCCGGGATTCGAACCCCAGACCTCACGATGGAGAGGCAGGCGCTCAACCCCCTGAGCGCCCCCGACCTCCCCTAAGAGGAGAGCGCGCCCCGCAGGGCTGGCAGCTGTCAGGCCTCCGTGTCTTGTTCCTCTGCCCGCAGCGGTCCCTGAGCTTCGTCCTCATGTTCTCTGGGTACCTGGGAAGGAGGGGGGAGGTGAAGAGGTAGGGGCTGGGGGCCCCGGCTCAGGGGTGCAGCCCAGAAAAGGATGAGCAGGCCAGGAAGGGGAGAGGCAGGCTGGCCGGTGGAGGGCGTGGTCTCACCTCCCAGTACACCTGGTCCTCATAACACTGGGGGTCCGGGGGGGCATCCAGGAAGGGCAGCCTCAGGAGGAGCCCTGGAGGTGGGAGGTGGGGGAGGATGGGTGGGGCTTCAGGCTTGCCCCCCAGTGCCACAGGGGGGCTGGCGTGACACCTAGGCCAGGCGGGTTGCAGCCGTGTGCTGATGCTGCAGGCCCCATGCAAACCGCTCGGCCAGCTTGCCTGCCTGAGTGACCCCCGCGACCCTGGAGGTGACTGGGACCCCCAGGGGACTCACCCAAGCTTCTGTGATCCCATCACACGCCATAGCCACCCCGCTTTCTGGGGCCTCCCCTCCGGGAGGGGGTGCGGCAGAGCGTGTTTATCGAATAAAGAATAAAGAGGGCACCGGGTAAACTATCGCCCGGGGCCGGGCTTGAGAACGACCCCTCGCACTGAGCAGGGAAGACGCAGAATCACAGGGTTTTTCTGAGCACCCGCGGGCAGCCTGCCCCTGTTGAAGGCCTTTGCCCTGCAGTCCCGTGGGGAGCCAGGCAGGGCCCCCCTCGCTCTCCGCCCCTGTCCCCAACCCTGTCCCCAAACCCACACCTGCAGCTCAGCTGCCACTCAGCCTGAGGGTGCACTGCTCTCTAGTGGGCAGAAGGGGCAGCACAGGGAGGCCTCAGCCCCTGGCCGGCTGCCTGCCTAACCTGGGCACCTGGTGGCGCAAGACCTCTACCCGCCCCCAACCCCGGGGGCGCTCCTGCCACGTCACTCACCTCCAAGGCCCCCGCCCACAGAGGCAAACGTCAGTGTGACCAACAGCCCCCAGAGCTGGTGCACGGCCTGAGCCGTGGCGCTACGCTGGCCCTCAGCTACGAGTGGAAACACGCTCCATAGGCTGCGGGAGGTGGTGGGGGACATGGGGCAGGGGTGTGGGGGGCGCACGGAGCCGTCAGAGCATTGCCCCCGCATCGCGCAGCGGCCCAAGGCCTCAGGGGCGCCTCTGCTGCCGCCTGGGGCGCCCTCCCACCCTCGCGGACGGCAGACACCCACACACACTGCCCGCCCTGTCCTCTGAGCCCTGCGGTCACACGTGGACCGCGCCCCCCGGGACCCTTCGGGAACAACACTCCGGGACCATGTGGACGCACACAGATGCTGCTTCTGTGGGTCCCGGGAGAGAGCGAGGGACATCCCTCCAGGGCGCCATGTCTTCACTGGGGGGGCGACTCACCCATCTCCGTAGGTTTCGTGGGTGGCCAGGGCAGCCACAAGGACCCCCAGCAGGCCTCCCAGGACCCCGGGCATCCCGTGAAGGTTATGGACGCCGCACGTGTCTTGAATTTTGAATTTCGACTCCAGGACGGGCTGGCAGACGGGGACACCCATCCTGAGTCTCGTGGCCCCTCGGACCCCGGGCCTGCAGGAGATGTCACAGGAAAGGCCCCGGGGAGCCCCCGGTCTCCACCCAGGGCCAGAGAAGCGTCTGTACCGTGAAGAACTTGTAGCCCAGAGTTGACACGGTTCCCGCCAGGAAGCCAGCGGCCAGGGCCCCGAAGGGCGTGAGCATCATCTCACCCGACGTCCCCACCACAACCCCTCCGGCCAGAGCTGCGTTCTGGACGTGGACCTAAGGGGACAGGAAGAGCGAGGCGTGGCAGGCCCTCGGGCCGGGGTCGGCACACCCACACCCGCCCTGTCCGCCACACTGGTGCCCGCTGCTTCTGGAAGTCCCTCCATCATCTAACCTCTCACTTTGCTGCTGTTGCGTCATCGCCCCACGCTCTGACCCCACCTCCCCCGGGCCCTGCCTGTCCCCCCTGGAGGATCAGCCTTGCAGGTGAGGAGGGGGTGGTCCTGGACCTCGCCCCCGCCCCCCAGGTCCTCTCTCGATTCTCCCTGCCCTTACCATGTCCAGCCGCCCATCCCCCCCGACAAGGGCCGACAAGGCGAAGGTGCTGAGGGTGCTGGCCGTCAGGGAGTAGTAGGTGTTGAGGGCTGTCCGGTGCTGCCCGTCCCCCAGCGTCGTGGGTGCACAGTTGAAACTAGGCCAGAAGATCCACAGGAAGAGGGTCCCTGAGTGGTGGGCAGGCAGGGAGCGTGAGAGCAAGGGAGCGGCTCCCCACCGGGGAGAAGCTGGGTGGCCGCAGGCAAGCCACCTCCTCGTTGGTGACCCGGGGACTCAAGGTGGCCGGCTCGTGGCCCAGCAGGTAGTAAACGTTCCCCAAACAGCGGCGTTGGGAGAGCCCTGGCACAAGAGGGAGCGGCCAGACTGGACTCCGCCAGGGGCTGACATTTTAAGTATCAGACAAGGAACAGATAATAAAAAAAACACTAGAAAACCTAAGTGCCCCGGATGTCCGGCACAGAGCTGAGGACGGACAGACGAGTCAGGAAAGTGCCTGGTCTGGAACCTCCATGACCTGGGGGTGGGGGTGGGGCTGCAAGGGGCAGGAGAAAGCTGTTTGCTGAGCCCGGTGGGCGGCGGGCACTTGGGGGGTGAGAACCGGGGGCTCTGTGCACCCTGTTGCCCACGTGAGGTCCCCAGGTGAGCCCTGGAGAGAGAGGGGAAGGCTGGAGCCCGGGAGGGCAGGGCCAGTGTGGTAAGCAGGCTGGAGGGACTGCCCTAGTCCTGGGTGGTCCTTGGGCATGCCACGGAACCTGTCCCTGCACCCCACCACCCGCAGCCACGGAACCTGTCCCTGCACCCCACCATCCGCAGCAGAACCCAACACCTCTGGGGGGAGAGGTTGGGGAGGGATCCCAGAAGGGCCAGGTGTTGGCCAGGAGGCCCCAGGAGACAGGGGAGGGCTGGGAACGAGGGCCCCCCCAAGAGCGTGGGAGTCTTGGGGGAGCCTTTGGACATGAAGCCAAGCCTATCAGGGTCTCAGCAGGCGGGGAGGCCGCAGCTGCCCTGGGGTTCCTCGCAAGCAATACAGAGCCAGCCCTTTCTAGTGTAAGACCCGGCACTCGTCACTACTCAGCACTGCCCGCGGAAAAATCAGATTGGCTTCCTGTGCAGGTGTAAGGGGTAGCGAGAGGGGCAGAGGCCAGGGTGGGGGTACCTGTGGGGAGGGAACCGCTGGCGGTGACATGCACAGAGGTCACACCCACCTACTCCCAAGGGTAACCCATAAGGTGCAGCCCCAACCCCAGTGCAGGGGCTTCTGGGAAAAGCGCTTGGGAGGTGGGAGGCAGCTCTGGGGGGCACAAGGGCTTGGGGGGAAGCGGGGAGGGAGAGATGGGGCGAGGGGCCCTGGGGGGCTTGGAGCCGGGTGGCCCCTGGGAAGGCGTGTGGGGCCTGTGCAGACCCCAGGGCTGAGTTCCGAGAACCTGTCCCAACACCGGGGAGCACAGGTCGGGGGCTCACGGAAGCGTCCACATTGGAAGGGACCCCAGGCTGCAAAGACCCTGAGCCTGGGCCTGAAACGACCACCCTCGAGCCCACATCCGGGTGCCTGGCACGGGCCCCCAGCCCGCCCCACCCCTGCAGGCCTCACCAATCATGGCAAAGAGGTCCGAGTGGTAGACGGAGCCCTGGCGGTGCTTGCTTTTCTGCAGCTGCGGCCGGTAGAGGACCCGCGAGAGGACCAGCCCGAAGTAGGCGCCGAAGGTGTGGATGGTCATGGAGCCCCCTGCGTCCTTCACCTGCGGGGACAGAGCCGCGGTGCAGGGGCCGCCCCGCCCCCAGCCCGCGCCGCCCCCAGCCCGGCCCCCCCTCCAGACTCACCCCCAGGAGACTCAGGAGCACAAACTCGTTGATGCCGAACAGGGCCACCTCCAGCAGAGCCATGAGCAGCAGCTGGGCCGGCCCGGTCTTGCCCAGCACGGCCCCGAAGGAGATGAGCACGGCCCCCGCGCAGAAGTCGGCATTGATCATGCTGGGGAGCGGGCGCGGGTGAGGGGGCGGGGCCAAGGAGCGGGGCGGGGCCAGAGATGGGGCGGGGCCAACAAGCGGGGCGGGGCCAGAGACAAGGGAGAGACCAGCGATGTGGGTGGGGCGGAGTCAGTGAGAGGGCGGGGCCAGCGACGTGGGTGTGGCCAGGTGGGAGGCCACGCCCCATGCGCCTGGGCTCCTCCCGCGTACAGGCGTCCATCGACCTGGTGCCTTTTGGCCCGTAGACAGGGAGACCCAGGCTCAGGGAGGCTGGGACAGGGACAAAGCCCACGACAGGTGGGACAACCAGATTTTTTTTTTTTTAATTGTTTTTGACAGAGAGAGACAGAGACAGAGAGAGAGCTGAAATGGGGGGGTTCCCAGTTTAGCACATGGGTTCGCACGGGCCGGGGCCGGGACTCGATCCTCGGTTCCTGGGGCTGCAAAGTGAGCGCTCAACCCACTGAGCCATCCCGGCTTCCCCACAACCGGATCTTGAACCGGGTTTCTGGGACGCTGCCCTTTGCATGAGCTGTGTGCACTCCCACAAACTCGGGGGTCACAGGGGGCTGAAGGCACGCGGGGAGGTGGCTGGGGGGTAGGCGGGCGGAGAGCAGGCGGGGCGCCTGAGGGGGCCCCGGGGGCGCGCTGCCCACCTCTCCACGCCAATGAGGATGTGGCCGCCCTGGTACGAGTGCAGGAAGCCCTGGACCAGGGTGGCCCACTGCAGGGCCAGGGCGGCCAGCAGGAACGTGAAGCCCACGCTGCTGAAGCCGTAGCGCTGCAGGAAGGTCATGAGGAAGCCGAAGCCCACGAACACCATGACGTGCACGTCCTGGAAGCCTGCGGGGCATCGGGCTGCTCTTGGCCGCTGCCCACAAGCCCAGCAGGCCCAGCTCCCACCAGCTAGGGCCGCCCGGAGGCAGCAGCCGAGCCCATTAGACTCCCCAGGTGGGCAGGGCCTCCCAGCCTGGGCCACCTGGGCAGAGCAGGTGGCTTGGAGCAGTGGGACCCAGACCCTCCCTGCTGTCCCCTTGCCCCCACGTGACAGCTAGGGAGTAGAGCCTTCTCCAGCTCCCTTCCCTGCCCCCCCTTTTGCCCTCCTCCTGGTCTCTTAGGACCCCCTGGGGAGAAAGATGTCTCCTGAGGGTCCCTGCTCAAAATTCTCTTCCTCTTCCATTTCCCTGTGCGGCTGGGAAGTCCTTCTGGAGATCTGACCTCCATTCCTCATACTGCAGAATCTATACCTCTCCCTTGTGAGGATTTTACATTCTTAAAAAATAACGTACGCCCTAGCTTTACATTGTTAACGGGGCTCCCTCGGTGAGAAGGAATTGAAGGGAGGGGGCCGTGACGCCCCCGGAGTTCTGCGGCATGGTGCCTGCTGGGAAGAAGCGTTTCACTTCTCAGTCCATTTCTTTCTAGAACTTGAGTTTTTTAATTTGATAGGTGAATTGCTTGAATTTTTAAAAAGGATTTATTTTATTGTTTTTGACAGAGACAGAGAGAAGGGGGAGGGCCCAGAGCCGTCTCCATAGTTGTACATCATCAGTTTTCGACATGGTTTCGTTCCACACAGGTGGGCGGGGGCCACACAGGGCGGGAACTGGGCTGGGGGGCCTCCCGCATGGGAAGCGCACCCCAGTTCAGCACGTGGGTCCGCATGGGCTGGGGCCGGGATTCAATCCTCGGTCCCCGGGGCTGCAAAGTGAGAGCTTAACCCGCTGAGCCATCCCAGCTTGCCCTTGAAAATTTTTTTTTAAGTGTCAATGGGGTTTCTGGACAGGGAAATTTGGGGCCTTTCCTGTTGGCTTTCTATTCAGTACCACTGTACATAAAAAAACAAAGCAGATCAAAATAATGTACAGTAATGCAGACAAGGAGGTAAAGACAAGTGGTCTGCTTTAGTATGAGCTCCGGACCCCTCCCCAACTACTGGGAAACAGGGTGTGAAACACAGCGTGGGGCGCTGTTCAGCACCCGCATGGGCCTCTCCCGTGCCTGGGGCTGCCTACAGTAACACCACGTGCTGCCTATCTTTGTTTTAACTGCAAACACCGGAGAAAGGTACCACACCTGCTCTCACTGCGTTTGCTGTAAATGTTACTGACAAACAGGGTCTGCCAGGGCCTTGCAGGCCCCTCGTGGAGCTCCTCGCTCTGCATAAGGAATTTCTCTTGGAGCTAGGACATGCCACTTCCCCCGGGGAACTGGTCTGCTTCCCTGCGTTCCAGTGACATGTTTACGCAGCGTGGGGGCATCAGGCTCTGGGAATGTGGCTGTCGTTGGGCAGCCACTGTCTCTGCCCTCATGGGTGTGGAAGACAGACATCAAAGATTCAGAGTATTGCAAAGGCGGAGGGCCTGTAACTGATCACACGTCCCTTTTCTCCTTGGCTGCCGGGAAGCTCAGAGCTCCCCTGGAATCTCAACGGCAGGCCCTTCCCGGGTTTGTTATGTGCGCCCTGCTTCTCTGCGTCCCTCGTCTCACGCACGTGTTTGTGCTATAAATGACCTCAACTCGCTTGTAGAAAGAGGCAGACCATAAAGCAAACAAAATCATGGCCATCTTTTTTTGCTGTTTAATCTGGAGCTGGGCCAACAAGCCAAAACGTTCTTATTGAACTTTAGAGTGCAATCGATGACTTTGGGGGAAGCAGACTTATGCGTTTCCGTTCTGTGTGTGGGCTGATAGGGCAGGAGTCTGCAGGTCCCTGGCAGGGGCTGGGTGTGTGCTGGGGATCAGCCCCAGCAGCCAAGGGGAGGGAGGCCCAGGGACCCACGGGCCTCCGGACATGTCCCCAGCACCATGCCACTTCTTCAGCCCTGCCCACTACCCAAACTGCCCAGACTTCTCTTCCCACAGGGCAGCGACTACCCCCCATATGGCCCTGGTCCCTTCCCCAGGGGCAGGTGAAGGCCAGCTCACCAAAGCCCCAGGCTCCCAGACCTTAAAACCCAATAGGAAAGAAGCATCACTTAGAACGCAGCCCGCAGCCCAAGTTCTTTCAGGCCTCGCTGCCTGAGTTTTTCCTCCTTGTACGAACAACGAAGGGGCCGCCACGTCTGTTCCTTTTGCCCAAAGATGACGAGATCCCAGAGGGGGCTGAGTCACAGGGCTCGGTGCCCACTACATGCTGAAACCGCTCCACAACTGGTCTTAATTGGCAGCAATATTTACGTCTCCCGCCCTGGCTTTGTTTGGACTCAAAACTCCATCCCTTAGCCTTTGAACTTCAGTCTAAACATCAGAAAATCTCCCTCCCTGGGGAATGTTCCTCAGACACTCTCCTTGAGCCATGCCCGCTGGGGGCATGGGGATGGATAAGGTGATCCCTCCACAGTCCCTTTGGGGGGTCCCTGTGGGGACAGGAGGAAACCTGGTTGGAGGGAAGATAAGAGCCCCCTAGAGCCCCCTATTGGCTTTGGACAAGGTGCTTAAGCTCCGTTGTAAAGTGGGCATAGAAGCTACGCGGGCAAGGAGAATGAAGCGTTGAACTGGGGAGGACTTTCAGGAGACAGATGGGGGGCTGGGTGCCCCTAGAAGAGGTCACAAACCACTCTGATCCGGGTCGCATCCCCCTCTCCCCCCTGTTCCAAGAAGATCCTGATTCTTTCGGTCCTAACCCCCCTCTCCTGGCGAGTGAGCTCTCAGGGGTGTAACAATGGGCCTGCCCTGGCCTGTCTTCTTAGAACCCTGTCTCGGGTTGGCTCCTGGGGCCCCTGCAGCCTGGGCTTGGTCCTTCTCTCTCACATTCCATTACTCGCCTTGTGCGGGGAAAGAAGCTTCCGTGGAGGGGAAAGGCCGAGGATGGGCCAAGACAGAGGAGTGGACCAGATGGGTTCTGAGGGCCCTTCCTACACACACAGTCCACCCGCCCTCAGATAAGCCACGCCCTTGGCATTGGCAAGTCCCCCAGCACATGCCCAGCTCCCTTTCATCTTCCGAATCAAAGGGCGGCAGCTATCCACCCCCCCATGGCCACCCCCAAGGCCCGGCTCATCAAAGCCCCAGGCTCCTGGGACCTCACACCTGCCTCCTCCCCAACCTTCCCCCACACCAGGGTCCCAAGTCCACAGGGCTGGAAACACAGGGCAGAAAATGTGGGAGCACTCCCACCAACGTTCCTCTCACTGCACGGCTGGGGGGGCGGCTGTGTCCCCTGAGCGGTGAGAGGCCTGCAGGTTCCAGGGAGACTCGGAGACAAGCAAAGTGTGGAGGCCTAGACTGAGGCCAGGGAAGACGCCAGGTCAGACCCTCGGGCAAGAGCTCACTTCTCTCGGCCTGGCCCGTGGACTGCTCCTTCCCGACTCCCAATCTCTCTGGACAAATGCATGACCCCTCAGACTTGCCATCTGAGCTCTATATCCCTGGCTGGGTCCGCAGCTCACCTGTGCAGCCAGGGCTGGGGTAACATGTGGGCTCCCTCTGCCCAGGATGGCTGGGGGTCTAGGGCTTCAGGCCCAGGTCTAAGCCTCCACCTCACCCCTGAGACTCCCAGCATGGTGAGCTTCCCTTGGTCTGGCCGGGGTTGAGAGGCAGACCGCCTACGGCCAGTTCTGCGTTGCAGAAACGAGGGTAATAGCAGCCTGGGAGTTTTTATAGGAGACTCTCCGTCTGGGCCTTGTTTGAACGTGTATATCCTTCAAACAGAGCTAGGTATCCTTCTCCCAGCTGGGGGAAACTGAGGCATAGAGAGGTGCTGCCCACATGTTTGTGATGCAGTCTAGGAGATCTGGTGTCCTTGGTCCCAGCTGCCCAGGGCCTCAGTCACAAGGCTGGGCCCCCCCACCTTGAGAGAGAGGCTCTGTCCCCCAGCAGGGACTTGGCAGCAGGCAGGTGAGCCCTGCCGCTCACGTAACAGGGGGTCCAGAGCAAGTCACAACCCCTTTGAGCCTCAGCTTTCCTCCCCTGTGAAATGGGCTGGCCACCCCTCCACGCCTCCCTCTCTGGGCTGGGGGCCGCTGTTCTGTGGCTGGCTGGGAGGTAGGTGCGCTGTTTTCTGACTCTGGGAGGCCCGGCTTGAAGGGGGACTGGACCCCACGAGTCTCAGCTGCCTTTGTGGCTGACACCTGCCCTTACCACCTGCTGCACGCCCCCCCCCCCCCAGGACTCTCTTCCCTGTGGTCAGGGTGCAGGCCCTGGACAGACAGTCCCTGGAACAGTCCGGCAAAGCCCAGTTGGGCTGCTGGGAGACTGGGCACAGGGGCAGTTAAAGCTGGGCCTTCGGATCTGGGTTCGAATCCCAGCTCCCTCAGTTCTGAGAGCGCGATCTTGAACCAGCCACCTGGCCTCTCTGAGCCTCAGTCTCCCCGCCTTTGTCTACTTCAGAGACTGAGATGATGCACGAGCGGGCCTCAGCATGGCAGGCACCCCAGAAAGGGCGTGATTCTAACCTGGGGCACCTTCGTCTCAGAGCGAGAGGCTTGCCCACCTAAGGGCTCGGTCTGGGCACCCAAAGGCCCCCTCCCAAGACACCGGGGAGCTTGGGGGGCTCTGCTCCCCGAGCGCCCTCACACGCACTCACTTGGGTAGCGAAAGTAAAATTCATTGTCCGCGTTGCTGCGGTTGCCCCGGCGCCAGAGGGCAGCGTCGGTGTCGTGGTTGTAGCGGACAAAGACCGCGAAGAGGATGGCGGTGGCGCCCTGGAGCAGCAGGCACAGCAGCGGCAGCTGCAGTCGCCGGCCCGCGGCGCGGCGCGGGGACCCGGCCATGGGACAGCGGCTGCGGGGCCCGGGCTCCGGCGCTGGGCTCGCGGGACGGAGCACACACTCCGGGGCCGGGCAGCAGGTTTTACTAGTCAAGCCCCGCCCACCGGAGGGACCGCCCACGCCGGGCCACGCCCACCAGGAGGCCACGCCCATGCAAGGCCCCGCCCACGCCCCGCCGCCCTCCTGTGCTCTGAGCTCCAGCGCCCGGAGGAGGCCGGTTGCGCGCCCCGCTCCAGGCCTCCTCAGCCTCCCCGCCCTGGTGCGCACCCCAGCACAGCACCCCAGCACAGCACCCCCGGCGGGGCAGGGGCCACGCTGCCACCGCGGCATCTGGAAAGACGGGGAGCCGGGCAGAAGGCCGTGGTTCTCACTTCACAGTCCAGAGGCTCCTGTTGTACAGCAAGAAGTGCATCTGCTGGGGCCCCACCTGTGAGCCGGGTTTCGGGGATGAGCCGGATGAGCCCTCCCTGCAGGAGCCCCTGTGCAGCCGGGACGCAGACCCTTAGGGGGGTACATGTGGGACCCCGAGGCTGTGGGGCTCAGGAGGAGAACCCACAGCAGGAGACAGAGACCAGAATTGCTTCCGGGGGTGAAGGCAGCAGGCGGTCAGAAGGGCGGCCCTGAAACTGGGCCCGTGAAGGAAGAAGCCAGACGGACGGACCTCTCAGGAACTGGACCGGCGTGGAAGCAGGGCCGTGGGAGTGTCGTGTGTTCAGGAACTGGGGCTGGGGGCCGTGGGGCTAGAGGGCCCTGTGAGGCGCCTGGCCTCTACCTAAGGGTGCTGGGCCACCCGAGGGCCCGAAGCAGGTGGAGGGCCTGGTGCAGTCGGTTCTGACTTCCGCAGGCCACAAGGGCCTTTAAGGAAGAGAAGCTGAAGGCCAGCCTCCAACGCTTGTAGGTATTTCCAAGGACACCCAGACCCCAGACCGTTCCCAGGAATGTGGCCCCGGCTCCCAGGGGCCAGCCATGCCCCAGAGCGGATGCAGAGTGGGTGGGCAGGTCTCCTCCTGGGAACAGGACTCACCCCTTCTCAGGAACTGACAGGGACAGAGGTGACCCACCCCCTTGCTTCCCCTGCCCTTTCCCCAGCTCACCTCCTCCCCTCATGGGCCCAGTGTTGGCGCTGAGGGACACTGGCATTCTAGCTGTCCCATTTCCTGACCCAGGGGCCCGCCACTCAGGCACGTGGGGGGGGGGCAGGCCAAGCAGGCTCTCTGGCCCTGTCTGGCCCCTGGCCCCCAGCCCAGAGGCTGTCTGTCATGACTTGGTCAGCAGGAAGGGTAATGATTCTTGGATAACTGAGCATTGGGTGTCCTCCCAGGTCAGCCTGCTTCCTGAGCCCTGTTGGGGCATTAGTGGGGGGCAGAGTTGGGGAGCTCTGGGTTGCCCAGGCAGGGTCTGGTCAGGCCCTATGAGGGGAAGAGCCTCCATGAGCCACGGAACCAGAGAGAGTGGGGCCCAGGCGGCCGGGCCAGCACCTTGGGGCGCCTCCTCCCTGATTCCAGCCCCCCTCGTCTCTGCATGGCCTGCTGGCTCCCGTAGTCTAACGTCCTCAGGGTCTCTGTTGCTCATGCATTCACTTGACAACTATTCACTTAGGGCCAATGCTGGGCCTGGCCCTGGGGCTCTGAGCAGAGCTGCTAATCAGCACCTGTCAGGGGGCTGGGTCCCAGACACCCCCAGCCCAGGCACCTGTTGACCCTTTGTTTGCTGGATTGTGGGGAGGTCTAGAGGAAGCCCCCAGAAGAACCAGGACAGCGGGCCAGTCCCTGGGGGGTGGGGGTGGGACACCGGGAGATCGTTGGACAGCAAGCAGCTCTTTACCAACCGGTGTGGGCGCATCTTGATGTTTTCACAACTAGTAGGTGCCAGCTAGTGCCGCCCCGGGTCCAGCAGAGACCCAGACCCTGACCGTCCCCCACTTTGGAGGGCTCCCCTGGCCCGCCCCCCAACATGGAGACGCCCAGCCCAGGGTTTCCTTTTGATCTCCAGTGCTGGCAGGCCCCCGGTCCTCCCTCCCACCTCCTCGGTGCCTGGAAGCTCTGATGGGATTGGGGGGGGCCTCCTCTCCCACACACACCCCTGCCCCCGAGACCGCCTCTTAGGGGCCCCTGACTGCCACCAGCTCCCATGCTGCCTGGCCTGGGGTCTGTTCAGTCTTTGACCTCCCATCTCCAGTTTCCAGCTGGGACCAGCTGAGCCCCTGAAGGGTGGCCAAGGGGAACCGGTGTCAGCCGCCTGCCCTGGCCCAGCCTGGCTGGGCCGTATGTGGGGACCAGGGCTCAGGTTACTGAGTAACTTGGGGTTGCCTGGAGCTGCTCTGTATCGGGTCACCTGCCCTCTTGGCTCAGGACTCCCCAAAGCCACTTGGCTCCTTCAGTTCCATTGAGCTACCTCCAGTGTTACAGGGAACAAAAGAGAAAAGCAGCAAAGAACAGAGTCATTGAGACACTTGTCATTCATCCTGCATTTTTACTGGATGACCTTGGGCAAGTCCTTGAGCCCTCTTCGAGGGTGTCCTTATCCAGAGGAGTGCCAGGACTCCCTCTGTGGGCTGTTAGGACGACTTCAGTAAGTGATGGGGCGGGCTGGCCTTTCCATAAGCGTTCATCGGGTGTGGAGACTGTCACGGTGCTGACAGGCTGAGCACAGGGGCCGCTGACTGAACACACTGTGGCTGCACACCTCTGGGGACAAGGACAGGTGGGAGGGGCAGGCAGGGCTCACTGCATCCTGGTTATGGGCTGGAAGGGGTGAGGGGCAGGGCCTGGGGGTTTAGGAAGGGCCCCCGTACCCTAGTAACCTCTCTCTCTCTCTCTCTCTCTCTCTCTCTCTCCCGACTTCTGTCACTGTACTCGCCTGGAGCAGCAGTAAATTCTGCAGTGAGTCCTCCGTCCTATCTGCCTGATTAGACAGTGAAGCCCCCAGATGGCCCCTTCTGCAGCACGGCTCTCCACCTGCCTTGCACATGGCTCTGCACTGTGAGCACCCATGAACACACACACACACACACACACACACACACGGTAACTTTGCTCCACATTCATTCACGGAGTGGGGGCAGCCGACGGAACCCCAGACCGCAAGAACAGGCTGGAGCGAGGAGTTCCTGCTTTTCCTCCCGGGGCCGCGCGCTGGGCCTGGAGCAGGTTGGCGTACATGCACGGCAGGAGCCTCAGGCGTTCCTTAGACGCGTGCTCAGCTCCTGACCGCACAGCAACGAGGTGACACGGGGGCAGAAGGGAGACTGTGACTGCGGCCACCTGCTCAGCGGGGCCCTCCTGGCCACCCTAACTGAAACCAGTCCCGGGAACGTGCCCCCTGCCGCCTGGCCTCATCTTCCCCACGGCCCTTTGATCCTATGGCACGCACGCGTTGTCGTTGCGTGTTGAAGCGCCGTCTTGTCTCCTAGAACGGAAGCACCAGGGAGGCGGGGACTCTGTCTCCTGTGTTCATGGCTGTGTCCCCAGCGCCGAGAAGAGTGCCCGGCAGGCAAGCAGGCAGCAAATCTTTTTTTTTTTTTAATATACTTTTATTTATTTTTATTTTTGACAGAGAGAGAGAGATACAGAGACAGAGAGAGAACTGAACTGGGGGAGCTCCCAGTTCAGCATATGGGTCCGCACGGGCCGGGGCCGGGATTCGATCCCCAGTCCCTGGCGCTGCAAAGTGAGCGCTTAACCCACTGAGCCATCCCGGCTTCCCCCGGCAGCAAATCTTTGATGAGTGGATGAAACGGGCTGGGAGGGAGGCCCGGCGTCCCTTTCAAGAGCACAGGGGACGCGTCCACCTTCCTCTCTGTCTCACTGGCAGTGACCGGACCTTCTTCCCGCTGCCTCGCTGCACCCAGTTTTGCTGCATCAGCCCGGTTTTTCCCCCTAATGTTTTCAACCTCATTGCACACAGCCCACTCGCTGTTCACCTGGGTGGTTATTGTCTGTGTATTTATTGGTCTTGACGGCCGTGTTATATGCTGAGGTGCTCAAAACCAGGGGTCATGACTCTCCAGTGCCCTGGTAGCCCCCCCCCACTGGTGTGCTAAATGCCCACTGAGTTCCCCAGGGGATGGACGAATAGCAGAAATTCAAAGAAACCGAGCGAACGGTGACTATTTCCTTGCCTGGACACTTTCTAACCAGCATCACTGGCAAGCAGTGAATTTTTCCATTTTGGTCCTGCCTCATCTAGCAAAGGTGCTAACAAGCAAGGAAACAACACAATCATAGAGTCGGGAAGAAATCGGTGGAACCGAACAGCCAACAAACTACCAACAAAAAATCTAGAGGTGCCATGGCCCAGGTTGGCACCAGGTCAGTCGGAGAGCGCTCAGGCTACCTCCTTGGGGACACCCTCCCTGCGTCCTCACCTGAGGGCAGCTCTGTAGTGTGGACATTCCGGAAAGCAGCTGTGGAGGAACTTGCTTGGAGATTGAGGCTGGGGGAGGGTTTGGCTCGACAAGGAGCAGCAGCGTTACCTTCCTCTTTGGCTGGAACGGAATCCGAGGCGACGTAAGCAGAGTTCATCCCGACAAGAGGACGAGCGGCCTTTCTCATCAGGCCCCAGCTGCTGGTCCACAGACGGACACAGTGCCAAGGCCCCGCCCTGGGTCGCTTCAGAGAAAGCTGTGAGACGTGGCCTCCTAGGTGCTGACTGTCGGGTCAGGGAGACGTAGCAGACGCCAAGGAAAAGGTGTTATGTCAACACAAGGGTTTGAACGATGGGTCTGGCAGTCTAGGGTGAAAAACAAGGCCTTTTACGTTTGTTATACTAAGTATGTGAGTAAAGAAAAATGCTTTTATTGTTTTTGACAGACACAGAGACATAGAGAGACTAAGAGAAGGGGGAGGGCCCAGAGCAGTCTTCATGGTTATGTCATCAATCCTCGACATGGTCTTATTCCACACGTAGGCGGGGGCCACGCAGGGCAGGAACCAGGCTGGGGCCCTCCGCATGGGAAGCTCACCTCAGTTCAGTACATGGGCCCGCACGGGCCGGGGCCAGGACTCAATCCTCGGTCCCTGGGGCTGCAAAGCAAGCACTTAACCCATTGAGCCCTCCTGGCTTCCCCAAAAAATGTGTTTGAAAAGGGGGAAGAGAGCAATTTGAGTAGAACAGTCAGAGATGACTCCAGACCAGTGGAGGGTGTGCACTGGACCTCGAGAGGAGATACAAAGCAATACTATTCTGTTCATTCGACATATAATTATGAAGCAGCTTTTATCTCACAGGTTCCAGGCACTGGGAAGCCAGCAATGTCCCCATTTAATGGGGAATGCAGGGCAAAGGCAAATACTTTCCAAGTAACAGGGGAAAACCACACACACGACTAGGATCGTTTTCCCAAATGCTGAGCAAGTCAGGTCTGGCTTTTAAGGGCGGGAAAGCAGGGCTGGCCACACACACCTTTTCTGTCGACGGGATGACTAGGATGGTGCTCCATCGGAACACCCAGAGATGCGGTGCCTGGGAAAGACACAGGGTCACGTGATCTACAGCCACGCTGTTACTGTACCTCTGACCGTTTCATGTGTTTTCTTGAGGCTGTTCCGATTTCGGGAGGTGAACGTGTGAAAGCGTGGGCTCTCCCACTTCATGCGTCACATGTAAGCGCCTTTTGCAAAATCGCTCCCGGTCCCTTGGCTGGTTTGGAATACTGCTGTTGGCATGATCATTGCTCCCTTTTTTGTTGCACAAAATAGTCACTCAACCAAACCCAAACCTTACAAGTCTCCTGCGAACGGGCCATTTACTCTCTGCGTCCCCTCTACGTTTCACTTCTCCAGCAGCCCTTCTCCTTTCCCCGTGAGGCTATTTAACACCTCAGGCTCCAATCAGCATCTCGGATGGACCGTCAGTTGGGCGGATGAGGCACGCAGAGGTGGCAATGGGCGTGGAGAAAAGAAAATCTCAAAGCCCTTATGGTAAGGTGACCAGGCGTCCCGCTTTTGGTGGGACAGTCCCGATTTTAAACGATTTGTCCCACGTCCCCGCGGCATTTTAAAAAAGTCCCGATTTTTGGAAAGAATGCACGACAAGCTAGGGAACGGCGGGAGATAGACCCAATTTTTAATCAAGAACCCCCTCCCCCCTGGTCAATGGTGTCCCGCTTTACCAATGTTAAAATCTGGTCACCTTACTTATGGAGAATCCTTGAGAAAAGGTTTTGGACAGAATAACTTGGGGCGGTGGGGAGGGAGCGGGGAAGGTACCCGCTCACAGCCTCAGCAGAAAGTATGATTTGCCCAAGAAAGGTCAGGTCCCCGCACAGCAAGGCGTCCAGAATAAACTACAACTCCCAGCATGCCCGGCAGGACTACAACTCCCACTTCACCCCGCAGCCCGCCCGGCTTCCCCTCAACTGCCGGCCCAAGTCCCGCCCCTCTCTCCCTCCCTGAAGCTAAGGCTGGAACGGCGGAGTGCTGGGAACTGTCACGGCCTGAGAGGCGCTAAGGTGCAAGCCAACCTAACGACATCACCTGCGGAGTTAACTGAACGCCTCAACCCCAGCGTCCACCCTTGCCGTTGAGGCACATGCGCAGTCACGTGCCGGCCAACTGCCCCGGCCGCTCTGCGCTTGCGCGGAGGTTCGCGCCGCACGCGGCCGGGAGCGGCCCCTGTATTGCGCAGGCGCCGTTTCCATCGTCGCGCGCTCTCTATCTAGCTTGCCCGGCCGTGCTTGCGTAGGGGGGCGGGGCTGAGGATGCCCATTGGCCTGTCTTCGTGCCGGTCAGTGAGGCGGGTGCGCTGATTGGCGGCGACCCGGAAGGTATCGGGTTTAGGTGTCAGCCTTGAGGAGGCAGCGTTTTCTGGGCTTGTCTCAGGTTCTCTCTCTCCAGAAGCTTCTGCCGGTTCCCCGCGTTCTGGGTCCCGCATCGCGCCGCCATGATGGGCCATCGTCCCGTGCTCGTGCTCAGTGAGTTGTGGGGGGGCCGGGGGAGGGACCCCGTCTCTTCGCCGCCCGCCCTTGGCCCACACTTTTCAGGGTTGCCTGAGCCCAGTGCCGCCGTGGTCCGGCCATGGAGCCTGCCACCGACCTCCTCGTTATGGAAGCCCCTTCTCCCGCTTTGCTGTCGCCCTTGAGCCCAGTCCCCTGTCTTCACCAACGCAAACGGACCCTCGCCTCCCCGAGCCCCTTGTCTGCACGGCTCCTCGCCTCGGAGCTCCTTCCCACGCGGCCTTCGGTTCCCCCTGCCCTTCCGCGCCCTTCCTTGCGTGATTTTTCGGTGTGTGGGGCAAGGGTGTCTCCAGCCTTCTGACTTCCTTGGGCCACGCTGGAGAAGGAAGGATCGTCTTGGGCCACACATACAATACACGGACACGAACGTGGGCCAAAAAGAAAAAAATCGCAAAAAAATCTCGTGCTTTAAGAAAGTTTACGAATTTGTGTTGGGCCGCGGGTTGGACGGGCTGGGTGAGTGAATAATGTAAGTTTGGCCCAGCTTTGTAACCTCGGTCTATCCCTTAGTGTAGTGGGTGTGGCCTTGGCCCAGTTGCTCAGCTTCAAAGTGTTTCCATCTGTATTGCTGGGGTTAACAGTATCTCCCCATGGAATCGTGAGGGTCCGGTGGACTTAAGCAGGTAAACTGCTGAATAGAGGGTCTGGCGAACAGTGAGTGGTGGTCTTGGTCACTGGAATTCCTGTACCTGAAGCAACTGCTTCCCGCACTGCTGGTCTGCCCTAGATGTCATGTCTCCCTCAGTGTCCCCTGCATTGTCATCTTTCCCACTCACCAACTTGGGTTTTCCCACATCTCTTACGCCGGGTTCTCTGTACCCTTCAGAACATCCCGAACTTCTTTCTGACCAATGAGTACCCTGTCAGTCGTCTTCCCCTGGGGTGTTGCTGGTCTGTTGGTCACGTGTGCATGCCATCTGCAAGACCACCGAAGCTACCCAACTAGCCACTTTCCCTTGCTTACCATCTTCTATGTACAGAGTGCTGCTCAGAGATTGCAACCATTTTCTCTACACCTGGGAAATAACTATTTTCAGGAAAAAGTTCACTTAACCCAAAATACAAGAACAGCCTGTTCTTCCCATCAGAAAGGTTCGTGCAGGATTTTACCCACCACTGCCCAAACTAGGACTCTCCATCGTGAGAGTTGTGAGCGTTCAGATTTGATGAGGCTGGATTGAACATTTCACAGATTTCCATCGTCGGGAGGGAATGTGTAGTTTGGAGACAGGAAGGAAGTGAGCCTGTGTTGGCTTGGTTATGGACCACTGGCTTGTCTCCATTGGGAGGGCCCTGCAGTGAGAGTGGTGCATTTGGAGCCCGTGCCAGGTCAGCATTAATCCCTGGCCTTGGTGACAATGACCGATTGGGCTCCCTGTTCAAATACATGCATGGCTCTTACTGATGGTAAATGCGTTACAGAGGCGATATTCTTATATTCTAGTGTGTCTCACAAACTGGGACACTGTAGAAGAGTGTTCTCATTCCACAGTACACTGGGGGAGGGGGGTCACCATCAGTAATTATACTAGGACTATCAAGAGTATGATTCCCCCTGTCGAGGTAGGAAATTATGAACCCCCAAACTCCCTTTTTTTTTAAAGATTTTTTTTTTTTTTTGACAGAGAGAGATACAGAGACAGAGAGAGAACTGAACTGAACTGGGGGAACTCCCCAGTTCAGCATATGGGTCTGCACGGGCCGGGGCTGGGGCCGGGGCCGGGGCCTGGATCTGGATTCGATCCTCGGTCCCCGGATTCGATCCTCGGTCCCCGGCGCTGCAAAGTGAGCGCTTAACCCACTGAGCCATCCCGGCTTCCCCCCAAACTCCCATTTTTGCATAAAGCAGTGACTGATGCTCTTTTAGGGTCATCAGCCCTTTGCAAATATGATGATAGGCTATAGTCCTTCACCAGATGAAAATGCAGTGTCCCCCATTTTCTCATAATCTCAGGGGTCTCACTTTCCCACTGAGGCCCATTCATGGTTCTCAAGTTATGAATCCATGCTATAAACACGTGAATGTTTGGTTACCGGCGAAGTGGTGACCAAGATTCCAAAGTTGAAGTATTTAAAGTGTACAGCTTAATAAGCTTTGAGCTACGTGTATACCCATTCAACTTGTGTATTTGTTTTTTATTTTCAAAAGTCAGGGAATAAATAGCTTATATTCAATGGGGTAATCCTGGGCTGTTGTCTTTTGTTTTATCTGTTTTAGGCCAGAACACAAAGCGTGAATCTGGAAGAAAAGTTCAATCCGGAAACATCAATGCCGCCAAGGTAGCATATCTGTGAAATTGTCTACAGTGGTAGTTTCCTTCGGCTGCCTCCCCTAGTATTTCTGTGTCTGCCTGCAGTTAGGCAGAGGAGAAGTGGACTGCCCTTCTTCCAGGTCATTTCCTTGACAGTGAAGAGAGCTGGAAGCCCTCTCTGAATTAGGCCTGATCATCTTCTCATGCTGGCTCGTGCATACTTCCATTGCTGTGTTGTTTTATAATCTATGTGTGTCTGCCTGCTCGGCTGAGTGACTTGAGGGGAAGGGGTGTATTCCCTTTTGTGTTCCTAGTGCTCACTGTAGAGCTCAGTATCATTTGACTAAAATAGCCCTAGATCTGATTTAACATAGTGTGGAGGTCACTGTCATGGAAAGGAATACTAATACATGGGCTTCCATTTATCTGGATTGCTGGAAGACATGCCCCCTTTGTTCTTAGGAAAAGGCATTTCATTCTACACCCACCCTGAGAGCATTCTCAAAGGGGAAAACCGGGAACAGAGTTCAGTCTCACGGCATGCAATGTCTAAGGTGCTTGCCAGCCCTCCTTCAGCGGGTGGTGCCAAGACACGGGCCCTGTGGGCTGCTCGTGCCCCTTTTCCTAGCATGCCCATGTCCCTGACTTGTGCTAACTGTTTATGTCCCCCATAGACTATTGCAGACATCATCCGAACATGTTTGGGACCCAAGTCCATGATGAAGGTAGGCTCATCTCTTAATGAAATCCTTCGACTACAAGTTTTCCCTTTCTGTGATCTGGACACTTACATAACTTTTGCTTTTGTCTTAGATGCTTTTGGACCCAATGGGAGGCATTGTGATGACCAATGATGGCAATGCCATTCTACGAGAGGTGTGACTTTTCATTATGTGTTAGTGATTTCAGAAAGGACCCATAAAGGTATATGTAGGTGATGATTAGTTTCTTCAGATGAGGGCTGCTGGAACAGATGATCATGAACTGGGTGGCTTTAAACAGCAGAAATTGATTCTCTCATAGAGTGGAAGCTACCAATCTGGAATCAGGTTGTTGTAGAGCCATGCTCCTTCTGCAGGTCTAGGGGAGACTCCATCTTTGCTTCTTCTAGCCTCTGATGGTTGACTATCTCCTTGGCATTCCTTGACTTGTAAACTCAGTCTCCTCATTTGTCATATGGCTTTCTCTTGTGTGTCTTACTATGAGAACATCAGTGGTTAGATTTAGGGCCTAAACCAGTATTCTGTATGACCTCATCTTAAGGCGATTACATTTGTCTTTTCAGATTCAAGTTCAACATCCAGCAGCCAAGTCCATGATTGAAATTAGCCGGACACAAGATGAAGAGGTTGGAGATGGGACCACATCAGTGATTATTCTTGGTAAGAAGAGAATGGAAGGTTGATAAAAATTGGATTGAAATGTGAAGATTGTTGCCAGAAATAATATTTGTGTCATATTTTACGGAGGAAATTATTACCAATTCATTGATTACAAATAACTAAATAACTTGCTGCTAATTATGTATTCTCTCCAGTTGAGCATAAGATATTCATCAGTGGTATAGAATGAGCCATGTAAATCTGGTTGAGAAAAACACAAGTGATTTTCACTAGTCACAGCAAGTTATGTGCTATATAAAGTCACTGCAAACTGAATGACCCAATCCTAAACCATCACTCCCAGGGGAAATACAGGGCTGGTTCCTGTGAGCCTCTGGTCACATTTATTAACTGATAGATATGTATGCCTTTTTATTTTGAGGGGGATTTATCTTATTTGAGAGAAGGTAGAGAGAGAGAAGGGGGAGGGCCCAGAGAAGTCCATAGTTGTACATCATTAGTTATGACATGGTTTCATTCTGCCCAGGTGGATGTGGGGCTCTGTGGGGCGGGAACTGAACTGGGGGCCTCCTGCAGGGGAGGCAAGAACCTTTACCACCATCCCAGCGGTTACCAGTTGCACCCCAGTTCAACATACAGGTTTGCACAGGCCAGGGCTGGGATTTGATCCCCGGACTCAACCTGTTGAGCTATCCCAGCATCCTAGTATATGTCTTTTTTAAATGTGCTTTTCTGTTTTGTCTTGAAGACACTTTAATAATATTGTTGAATTGTTAACGTTGAACTCATGGCCAAGAGCACTGTAACTCATGCCTGAACAGATCTTATCTAATGGCTTTTCTGTCAGGCATGTCACAGCCTTGTTGCACTTAGGAAAACTAGACCCCACATTAGCGCTCCACGAGGGGCCACTTGAAACGTGAAATCACCAGCAGAATGCACCAGAGTGTGTGAAAAACCTGGTCCTCCCCTCACATACAGAACACTGAAGTAGAAGCTAAAACAGGGCATTGTCGTCTTGCTCAGGATCACCTTGGAGTGTAGTCAACTCAGATTTCTCATCTCTGCATGTGTCTGAGTGACATACGTTTAAGCAAGTGGTGGGAGTGACCAGGGCAGGCTCTTAAGGAGTTTGGACTATACAAGTTTTAATGACTAATCGGTCCACTTCCTGTAGGATCTTTGCTCTCACTTGTGTACATTTTAGTTGGTGAAAGTTTTATAATAGAAACATTCATTTTTTAAAAAATCATTGTAGCAACACATTGTTGGGAAATGAAAAAACTATTTTAGAGATGCCAATTTACAGTATTGGCCCATGTGCCTAAAAATAGAGTTCTGACAACAAAATTGTTCTGTGGACTTTTTTAAAAAGTGACATTTCAATTATTTCTGGAGTGCCTTTAACACGTTAAGCGCCACGTCAGTCACTGGTGACTGACAGTATACTTTTCGTGCAGGTCGCGGTATTGTATGTTAACTGACGATCTAAAATTTAAAAAATTACATTGTATTAATAAATTTTAAATAAGTTAGATGTCCCTCTTGTCTTTCCGTTTTAAAATGGTTATTCCTTTGCTATAATTTCTCCCCGTTTAGGGGACATTTTCACATTCACGGGTAAAGAAAAATCTTTTTCTGCACTGAAACAAGAATCGCAGACAACTGAATATAAAGCATTTCTAAAATAATACATTGTACACATTGCAGTAAATAATAAATATTCACACAGTAGATACATTCTGTATATAAACATTCAGCCTTATCGCAACCTAAACAGATCTTCGGTCGCCAGCATTTCAGTGAAACCTGATATAACGGGCCAAGCAGTAAGCAAGACAAAATAGCCTGGACACTTAACATGTCAATATATACTATGGTCACATAGGAATTGGTAAAAAGTATTCGAACATTAGAACACATGTCAAAGAATATACTTATGAACTTTGGCACATTTGTGTAAATTTTAAAAATTAGTACCTGTGGACAGGTAGTTCAATTGTGCAAAAGTCTTTTTGTGACCAAAAAAGTCACATTTTTCATCAAACTTTTTTTTTTTAGAAACTAGCTTTTGTATGTGTGCATCTATATATGTATTAGCATGTGTGTGTTAATTATAAAGACAACTCTGAAAGAAGGGGACATTTTACCAATAATCCCTCAATCAGATGGTAAATTTCATGTTTTTTTGTGGGTATTCTAGGTGTAAGGTTTTTTTAGAAAGATCAAGATAATAAGGAAACCCTGGGATCCATCTTTAATCATTTAAAATATGTGCGATGCCGATATCTTCTCTATGAATTGGCTTGTACAGAGTGTAAAATCTGGAATAGCATTAATAGCCAAATGGTCTGTGTTTGGGGATAATTTATTTTAGGTAAAAAGGCCCCTTAAGAAGGATAGTGAAGTTGCCTTGATACTCGGGGCACACTTTTGAGACATTATTAAGCGGTTTGTGTCATTTTTCAGCGGGGGAGATGCTATCTGTGGCTGAGCACTTCCTGGAGCAGCAGATGCATCCAACGGTGGTAATCAGTGCTTACCGGAAGGCGCTGGATGACATGATCAGCACCCTCAAGAAAATCAGGTACTGGGGCAGGGGCGGCAGAACGGCTAGTGTCCAAGATGGGAAGCCTGGGAGACAGGTCTGTTAGGTGGTGAGGAAAGGCCAGGCACATCTTGCACACAGTGGTTTATACCCGTGTGTTGTTTTGTGAGAAGGAGAAACAGGAGAGCAAAATGAAGAAAAAGGTAAGGGAAATAAAAGCTGTAGAAAATGGCAAAAGATACAGAGCAGACAAATAAAAGGAGTTAAGTGTAATTCTTCAAAACATTTTGGTTACATGCTATCTTCTGGTTTCCATGTTAGGCATTGCCATGGGAAATATGTAGTAAGTAAAATAGACCGATGAGAGCTGTCCTGAAAAAATCCAGCCATTGTCAATGTAATGAGAATGGTTACTTGGCTGGACAGCTCTTATACCTTTCAAGAGTTTAAATTCTAAGGATGCCGGGATAGTTTAGTAGTTGAGAGCTTGTCTCGCAGTTGCCAGGTCCAGGGTTCAGTTCCTGGCCCCGGCCTGTGCAAACCCATATGCTGAACTGTGGCACAGCTAGTAACCGCTGGGATGCTTCGGTGGCTAAGATTCTCACCTCCATGCAGGAGGCCCCCAGTTCAGTTCTGCTCTGCGCGGCCCCACATCCACTGGTGTGGAATGAAACCACGTCACAGCTTATGATGTACAACTATGGAGACTGCTGTGGGCCATCCCCCCTTCTCTCTCTCTCACATCTCTCAAACAATAAAATAAATCTTAAAAAAGGAGAAGTTTAGGGGAAGCCAGGATGGCTCAGTGAGTTAAGCGCTCACTTTGCAGCGCCGGGGACCGAGGATCGAATCCCAGCCTCGGCCCATGTGGAACCATATGCTGAACTGGGGGGTTTCCCCAGTTCAGTTCTCTCTCTGTCTCTGTCTCTCTCTCTGTCTCTCTGTCAAGAAATTAATAAATAAATAAAACTAAAAAAAGATTTAAAAAAAAGAGAAGTTTAGATTCTAGTGGGGAAGGAGTTAGATAACTAATTTTTCAGGACTTGAAAGTATCCTACCATCTTGTATGACTGTAATTAGTCATTCAGTACTTGCTAAGTGCTGATAGGGTGATGGAAGGAGTGTAGAAATGCATGACTTTGGACTTCAGGGAACGTTAGTTAAGTCCTGACATGCAGAAACCTGTTTTTGTTTGTATTAGAAATTTTTGTCTAAAAAGTAAAGCCTGTAATGTTCTACCTTTTTATATGGTTGGGGCATTGGATATGTAAGTAGTGATTTGGTGAGCTTTGTATCATACACCCTGCTGTTAATAAAGCAAGTATATGAGGATGTCTCTATCTGACACTCTTAGGGAATGAAGAGTGATTAAAATTAGTTTAAAGCTCTGTAAAAATACAGAGATAACCAAAGGATTCATTGAATATATGGAGCTGAATCATTAGGAAGTTTTTTGTTTTATCAAGCAATAACTGCATGCATATCTTAGATAATGCCTGTGGAGCTATTGCTTCTTCCCTAAAATGCATAACTCAATAGCATTTAATGATTGATTGAATGTTATGTGCTATTATAACAGGGAGTTCGGCAATATGTGACAATTTGGATAGGATGGCATCCAAGGACTCTTAAAATTACATTTTATGGTTCTAAGGTCTCACATGTATAAATTTACAATTTTCTTAGGGGAGACAAACACAAAAACAGTACACACTGGTACATCAGCATTTTTTTTTTTTTTTTTTTAATTTATTTTTATTGCATCTGACAGGCAGAAAGAGACAGAGAGAAGGGGGAGGGCCCAGAGCAGTCTCCATAGTTGTACGTCATCAGTTTTCGACATGGTTTCGTTCCACACAGGTGGGCAGAGGCTGTGCAGGGCGGGAACTGAACTGGGGGCCTCCCGCATGGGAAGCTCACCCCAGTTCAGCATATGGTTCCGGGCGGGGACCGGGATTCAATCCCCAGTCCCCGGCGCTGCAAAGTGAGCACTTAACTCACTGAACCACCCGGCTTCCCCAACAGCCTGCATTTTTAAGGTGCTAGATAGCCGAGTCGGGTATCGGATGGGGTAGCGTGGATCGATACTGACTGGTAGGAGGAGCTCTGGAATCTGCTAGGATTATAGTCCCAAAGACCAAATGTGTCTTGACCAAGTTGTAAAAGTTTGAGCATTTGTTTAGTTGAAGTTGAAGGTAAAGAACATTCTTTTGCTGCCGGGTCTGTATGTGAGGGTGGAGAGTTATCAGACATGGACAGATGACTTGGGGCTTTGAGACGCCTTCCAGGGATGGGTTAGTTGTAGTCTTCCCACAAGGCAGAGGGATGGACAAGATTACTTGATGTCACTTCATTTCCTACAAAGGAACAGATTCCTCTAATTTTGCCTATTGGCCTATGAGAGTCACTGAGACAGAGATGGGGGGCTTCCTTAAATGTCCCAGATCCCTGCTGAGCATACCATCTGTTTTTTTTCCTCCAGTACCCCCGTAGACACCAGTAACCGAGAAATGATGCTGAACATTATCAACAGCTCCATCACTACCAAAGCCATCAGCCGGTGGTCCTCTCTGGCTTGCAACATTGCCCTGGACGCTGTCAAAACTGTTCAGTTTGAGGAGAACGGCCGGAAGGAGATTGACATCAAGAAATACGCAAGGGTGGAAAAGGTGAGCCCGGCCAGCCAGTCCTTAGGGATAGGTTGTTCCCTACGTGCATCGCCCACCTAGTGAAGGACAGGCGTTTCGATCAGAGCATAGTCAGAGTGAGGAAGATGTGTTGCCTGCAAAACAAAAACTTGAGAAGAGGGTATTCCTGAAATAACTCTGTTATTGTCACTGTTGTTCCTACACAAGGTCTAGGGGCTAGTCCATGTTTGTCATTCATACACATATCAGCCTCTTGGTGATATATGAGGGCTGTCCTGAAAAAAATCCAGCCATTGTCAACATAACATGAACGGTTACCTGGCTGGATACTTTCTGGACAGCCCTTGTAAACAAGGGTTCTCCTGGAGATTGTAAACAAGATCAGCTCTGTCCATCTCACTCCTAAGGTCAAAAAGTAGCCCAAATGGCTGTGGCCACTAGATGGAGCCCCTGGCCCAATACTCTGGAGTATCTTTCAGGAAGCAGAAGAGATCTGAGCCCCTTTGTTAAGTCTTTGTCAGCTGCTGAATTCTTTGAGTCTCAGCTGACACTCCTGAGGTTGGAGTGCTTCCTGGAGGGACAGTACTTGTTTTCGGGGTTCGTGGAAGGCGGGTACTTTAGGAACCTGAAGTAGTGGACCTGGGGAAGGAGCTGAGAGACGTCTCTTGCCGGCTCTGGACTCAGTGGGTCTTCTGCTCAGATACCCGGGGGCATCATCGAGGACTCGTGTGTCCTGCGTGGGGTCATGATCAACAAAGACGTGACTCACCCGCGGATGCGGCGCTGCATCCAGAACCCGCGCATTGTGCTGCTGGACTCGTCGCTGGAGTACAAGAAGGGGGAGAGCCAGGTGGGGCCCGGTGGGGGGGTTGGGTGGATGCTTGCTGCCCACCTGCCGCGTGCCACCGGCTGACCCCGCCATGCAGTCTGACTCTCACAGCAGCGCCTTAACACCGGTGCTGTTGACGCCTTTTCACAGGCGAGCGTCTGAAGCTCAGGCAGGTCAGGTCAGTTGCCTGAGAAACAGCTGGTTTGGGCTGAGTCAGGGTTTGAACCCCACTCTGTGGCGTCACTTGCATTATCCCGCGCCACCTGGTGCACTAGTGGGTAGAGTAGGAGTTAGTGAGGCCTTGATACTTCCAGAGGGCGGGTGGCTCACAAGGCTCTCTCACCCTTGGATGGAGCGAGGTGATTAGAGCTCCTTAAGGATGGGGAACAAGAGTCAGACCCACTTGAGTCAGTACAGGTGACACAGCGAGTGGTCAGCAACCTGAGGCCACATCTCCACTAATACCTAGTGACTTTGAACCCAGTGGCTTTATAATCGAGGGAAGAGTTTAAGTGGGGTGATTGCCAGTGCTGAACTGGCTTAGATGTGGGGTCGTAGTTTCTGGGGTATGTGAGTGGCCTAGTGGGGGCAGTGAGGTAGCTGGGGGGGCCTGGAAGTGCTTCTGCAGTCCACGCGTTTACAGTGACTCCTCTCAACCCCCAGACCGACATTGAGATTACACGCGAGGAGGACTTCACACGGATCCTCCAGATGGAGGAGGAGTACATCCAGCAGCTGTGTGAGGACCTCATCCACCTGAAGCCTGACGTGGTCATCACCGAGAAGGGCATCTCAGGTGGGCGGGGGCGGGGGCTTCGCGTGTTGGCACAGACTGAATAGTGAACGGGACAGCTGGGCTGCATTGAGGTGAGGGTAAAGCCGTTCAGAACTCGGGGCGCCTGGGTTGGAGCTGACTCCTCTGCCCCTGGCTTTGCAGATCTAGCCCAGCACTACCTCATGCGTGCCAACATCACAGCCATCCGCAGAGTCCGGAAGACAGACAACAACCGCATTGCTAGGTGAGTGGGCTGGAGAAACCATGCTCTGCCTCCCCGTGGGTTTCTGCATTGAGCTTCAGCACGCCGTGGTCGTTACTGATGGGGGAGCGATTCAGTGCAGTTAGCCACGCCAGTCCCCATGCAAACAGCCTGGAGTCTGCTGCTGGGTCTAGCAGGTGTCTGCTCCTGGGGGTCGCCACACAGTCTATGGAGAGGACTGACTGGTGGAGAGCGCATGGTGCAGCACACAGACGATGTGCGGAACTGCACACCTGGGTCCCGTGCCATTTTTAATGTCCGCCCAGTACATTGAACAATGAAAGGTGCTCTGCTCCTGGCAGGTGGTGACCAGCCTAGACTTGGGAATGTGGTGGCGACCTCGCTGTTGGGGCCCCTCACAGAGGCGTCTGGTACTGACCAGCTCAGGACAGCAGAGCTGTCAGGTCTTTGGTTGGCCCTCAGCGGCTATTAGTGCAACTCAAGGTTGCGTTCATGACTTGTGCACTGATGGCTGTGCAGATGTTTGTGCACATTCATGTGTGTTTAAAGAATATGTTTGTTTATTTATTTTTGACAAGAGAGAGAGAGATACAGAGACAGAGAGAGAACTGAACTGGGGGAGCTCCCAGTTCAGCACATGGTTCCGCACGGGCCAGGGCCGGGACTCGATCCTCGGTCCCCGGCGCTGCAAAGCGAGCGCTCAACCCACTGAGCCATCCCGGCTTCCCCTATGTGTGTTTAAAAGAACAAACCTGCCCCAGCGTTCTGTCACACAGGCGAAGTCTACTGGAAATGACTGTTACGGACACTAGATATGCAGAGGAGCTCATTTGTCCAAATTTTAACATCCACAAAATACACTTAAGTAAACTGTGTGGTTGTAGGTGTGCACGCTGTCATCCATGAAGCCTTGGGAAAGAGACTCACCAGGCAGCCAGGGCCTTGGGGTTAGGTTGCAGTGCTCCCCGCAACCCCCTCTGCCTCGCCCCACCCCCGCCCCAGGGCTGGAGAGGTGAAGTCTGAGATAAGCGGTTCCCCCACCCCTCTCTCAACAACAGAGCCTGTGGGGCGCGTATCGTCAGCAGACCTGAGGAGCTGAGAGAAGAGGATGTGGGCACAGGAGCGGGCCTGCTAGAAATTAAGAAAATCGGAGATGAGTACTTCACATTCATCACCGAGTGCAAAGACCCCAAGGCCTGCACCGTCCTCCTCCGGGGGGCCAGCAAGGAGATCCTCTCGGTGAGGAGGCCAGGCATGGGAGTGGCTGTGCGGGGTCCCCCAGAGGCCTGAGACGCCCTGTTGCCCACGCCCCCCATGTAGAGCTACTTGTATGTGGCCACCGGTGGACTTCAGTGCGTGCACTCCTGTGTGGCAGATCTGCAGAGCTCTCTTGTCTTGCACAGAGGCTGTGACTCCCCAGCCCGGCAGCCACGCCTCCTTGTTTAAGTTGACGTTAGTTAGAAACACTGCTTTCCTCAGTGAGGTTAGCTCAGCTGGAGTCACTAGTAAGAAGCCCAACCTCACAGTGACACTCCCGCCCCACCCGGCCCCGCCCTTCTGCACTTGTGGCTGGTGTCTGTCCCAGTAAATGGCCCCTGCCTCGCCCAGCAGCAATTAGGATTCCGGGGCCTTTCTGTGTTGCCCCCTGTGGTGGTTTGCTGAACTTGGCATCAGAAAGTCCATGGGTGCCTGGGCTCTGGGCCTGAGCCATCACCCTGGGCCATCATGCTGTGGCTCATACTCGTCTGCTTTCCCCAGGAAGTGGAGCGCAACCTGCAGGATGCCATGCAGGTGTGCCGGAACGTGCTGCTGGACCCCCAGCTGGTGCCCGGGGGCGGGGCCTGCGAGATGGCCGTGGCCCACGCCCTGACGGAGAAATCCAAGGCCATGACGGGGGTAGAGCAGTGGCCGTACAGGGCTGTGGCCCAGGCCCTGGAGGTCATTCCTCGCACCCTCATCCAGAACTGCGGGGCTAGCACCATCCGGCTACTCACCTCCCTCCGGGTGAGCCGCCTTCTGTGCCGTCCTCCGGGCGGGGCGGGGACCGCTCTGCCACATTCCCCCTGTAATGGCTTACGCTTGTCCCAACGACAGGCCAAGCACACGCAGGAGAACTGTGAGACCTGGGGAGTGGACGGGGAGGCGGGCACCTTGGTGGACATGAAGGAGCTGGGCATCTGGGAGCCGCTGGCTGTGAAGCTGCAGACGTACAAGACGGCTGTGGAGGTGAGGTGCCCTGACGCACGCAGAGGGGGGCGAGTGTACCCAGAGCTCCTAAGCAGTCCCAGCCCCTCCCGTGTGTTGACTCGTGCGCATGGTGACGTCTTGCTTAGGGAGACCTTTCATGTCCAGGACCACAAAGGTCGCTTTCCATGCAGCGGCAGTTCTGGGGGCCGCAGAGGGGGGCCGTCTAAAAGCAAGTGCCCTTCATCTGCTGACCTTCGGGTCTATGGTTTTCCCCAGACGGCAGTGCTGCTGCTGCGGATCGATGACATCGTCTCGGGCCATAAAAAGAAGGGGGACGACCAGGGCCAGCGCGGCGGGGCCCCCGATGCCGGCCAGGAGTGAGCAGCGGGCCAGGTGGCCTTCCATCCCTGCACCAGCCCACAGGGACACTGTGGCTGTCTTTGTTCAGAAGGGATCGGGTGGAGGGGCAGCCAGGCCCTTTCTGTCCCGGCTCGGTTTGCAAAAGGCACTGACACGTAATTCTCTGTTGAAGCTTTCCATTTAGTTTGCTTCCGATGATTAAATCTAAGTCATTTGAGACGGTTGTTATGTGTGTTTCAGCCTCAGGTCTTACCTCTGCCTCCTGGCAAAGGAGGAGGAGGCTGAGCGCCTTGCTGGGAGGAGGGATGGGAATGAGGTCATGGAGCCTCTCTGACCGTCTTGAAGGGTCTTCTCCAGACTTCTTGGTGGCTGCTGGTTGGGGAGACCGGGCGTTCAGAGGGTGGCGCTGTACAGCCCAGGGAGCAGCCCTGTGCCCTCACCGTCCACAGAACAGGAGGAACCTGTCCACAGCACCGTGGGTGTCCTGCAGAGCCTCACCCAGTTCCTGCCAGTGCCCCGGCTGGTCCGGACCCCACGGAGTGCTGTCCTGCCGTTTCCCAGGCCCTTCTGTCTCCCTTCCCTGGGGTTCTTCCTGACTGGTGTCTGCCCGGTGTGTGGGCTTGTCTGGGCTGCCCTCTGTCCCCACTGCCGGCAAAAAACGAAGGCTCTAAATCTCATTTGGTGCAAGGGGGTTGGCCCCGGGGTGCGGGAGCGAGGTGGGGCTGGCCTTTGATTTCTCCAGTGTCCTTCCTCCACCCTCTGCCCTCATGGTTCATCCCATCAGCCTTTGTCTCCTTCCCGACCACAGGACTGAGTGGTTTGAAGGTGAGTTCTAGGTCGACAGAGGAGCACGCGGGGCCTCCGTCCTGTATGAGAGCCATGCTCCCGTCACGGCACCCGGCCTGTGCTCTAGGTGCCCTCACCCATTCGCAATGGGGAGCTAAGCACAGACGGGTGGAAGTGAAACCACAGGAGTCCTCGAAGAAAACATGAGATGTACAGATACATGAAGGGAAGCTGGGAGGGCTCAGCAGGTTATGCACTGGCTGGCCCGTGTAGACCCACATGCTAAACTGAGGTGAGTCTACCATGCGGGAGACCCCCGGCCTGGTTCCACCCTGCACAGCCCCTGTCCACCTGTGTGGAATAAAATCATGTTGAACACTGATGACGTACAATTATGGAGACAACTCTGGGCCTCCCCCTTCTCTGTGTCTCTGTCAAAAACAATAGATCTTTAAAATAAAAAACATGGAGGTGGGGGGAATGCCAGAATAGCTCAACAGTTGAGGGCTTGCCTTGCAATCATGAGGTCTGCGGTTTGATTCCTGGCCTTGCCTATCCCATGTAAACTAAGGTGACCAGATTTTAACATTGGTAAAGCGGGACACCGTTGACTGGCGGGGAGGAGTTTCTTGATTAAAAATTGGGTCTATCTCCCGCCGTTCCCTAGCTTGTGCATTCTTTCCAAAAATTGGGACTTTTTTAAAACGCCGCAGGATGCGGGACAAATTGTTAAAAATCGGGACTGTCCGCCAAAAGCGTAAACCCCCACATGATGAATTGCGGTGCAACTGTATCGGGATGGCTCGGAGGCAAAGGTTCTCCCCTCCCACGCAGGAGGCCCCTGGTTCAGTTCCCGTCCCACAGCCCCACATCCACCTGTGTGGAACAAAACCATGTCACAACCATGGAGACTGCTCTGGGCCCTCCCCCTTCTCTCTCACCTCAATAGAAAAATATATCAGAACGGGAGATGGTAAAACCAACTACATTAACAATTTTGTGTGGGCTCAGTCTGGGAATTATCCTACTGGGCCCGCCAGCGCGGCACAATAAAGTTGTGTTCTCCCGGGAAAAAAAAGTGTGTGTGTGTGGCAAAAAGGACAAATGGGAGAGGGCGGGTGTTTCAACAATACAAGAGTTAATTTCCAGAACATTCAGAACTTGGCAGTCCAGAAAAAGAGGCAAAGGGTATAAATAGCTCCAGAGAAGCAAATACAGGCACTGCAAGGCATGAGACAGGCCTTGCCTTAGTCGCAGGGGAATCTGCAGACCCCGCTTGGCAAGCAGGAGGGTGTGGGCTGCAGCCGATGAGCCTCAGCAGTGCCGCCCGGCAGGTCTACTCGAGTGTTTATCCTGTGATTTGGTTACAAATGTGCATGAAATGCTGTGTGTACAGGAATTCTCCAGCATGATTCTCATAGCTGAATGTTGGAACTATCAAGGCTCTGGCTAAATGTCTCCATGCAACACCCTCTGCAGTGAAGTATAAGTGGAAAAGCACCAGTAGGCGCCACTGGATGGCATTACACGTGTGTACATATATGCGTTACGTCCTTCAACATACACAGTATCAGTGCATGTTGTAATGATGGACAAATGTAATGATGGTTGTCTCAGAAGGGACCGGGTCGCTGGAGAGTAGGGGTGACACCTTAAGAATTTTGGGGGAAGCCGGGATGGCTCAGTGGGTTAAGCGCTCACTTTGCAGTGCCAGGGACCGAGGATCGAATCCCGGCCCCGGCCCATGCAGACCCATATGCTGAACTGGGGAGTGCCCCCAGTTGAGTTCTCCCTCTGTCTCTGTCTCTGTCTCTCTCTCTCTCTCTGTCAAAAATAAAATTAAAAAAAGTTTTAAAAGAATTAAAAAGAATTTTGTACCATGGGAAGCTGGGATGGCTCAGCGGGTTGATCGCTCACTTTGCACCCCTGGGGGCCAAGGATCGAATCCCAGCCCCAACCTGTGCGAAGCCATATGCTGAACTGGGGTGCGCGTCCCATGCGGGAGGCCCCCAGCCTGGTTCCTGCCCTGCACGTCCCCCACCCACCTGTGTGGAATGAAACCTGGTTGAAAACTGATGACATACAACTATGGAGACGGCTCTGGGCCCTCCCCCTTCTGTCTTTCTCTGTGAAAATCAGTAAAATAAATCTTAAAAAAATAATTTTGTACCATATGCACTTATTATTTAGTAAAGATAATTTTAAGGTTAATCAAAAAATAATAACCCAGCAACAACAGTGTTCATTCAGCCAGACATGAGCTGCTTTTGACATGTTTTGCTCTCATATCCTGTTTTCTGAGCTTTTTCAGCTCTACCTGGGGGCTCAATAAATTCTAATAATTGGCAAAAAAAAGACCTTCTAGGGTGTGCTCTACCCCCACGGAATTACTCCAATCTCTCTGCCTTCCCGACCAGTCACTTTACTGGGGTTCCCAGAATCGTGCCCCTTACTGTTCAGTGGGACCAGGCAGCGGGGAAGGGTCGGCGGGGCGTCTGCCTGTCTGTCTGGTCCAACCCCGCTGGGGTGAGTTCTGATTCCATTCGCACCCCAGCCTGAATCCGGGTTACAGGGGGCGGTCTCTTGAGGAACTGGATGGACAGGGGCCCCGCCCTTTAAAGGGATCAGCTGAGTCTGCAAGTCACATGACCGGCGGCTCTTCCGCCTTCTGCGGCAGGGGTTGCATGTGCCCCCGCGAGGCGCCCCGCTGGGGTTGGGGGCACGGCGCCCCCGGCCCCACGCTCCTCCTGAGTCTCCTCCTGGCGGCAGCCCCGCCCGGCCGGCTGGGGGAGGAGGCCCGCCAGGTGAGGGGCGACACCCTGCGAGGCCGGCGGGAATCCAGGGCCACCAAGGGGTGGGGGTGGGGGCAGGGCCGGTGCGAAGGCCTCCTGCCTCCTGGACCCCACTCGGCTCTGAGTGACCCAGGTCCCGGCAGTATCGGCGTTTTCTTCTGCTCAGCTCTGCTCCGAAGTCTTCACCAGGGTCCGGGCCGCC